>CAUYTI010070958.1:0-17939 GCA_963575145.1 Galago senegalensis | reverse complement strand
GCCTGTGGTCCCAGCTACTTGGGAGGCGGAGGCAGGAGACTCGCTAGAGCCCAGGAGTTGGAGGTTGCTGTGAGCTGTAATGCCACGGCACTCTACCCAGGGGGACAGCTTGAGGCTCTGTCTCAAAAAAAAAAAAAAAAGTATAATTTAATGAACCTTCATTTGGATGGGCACTGGGGACATCTTGGCTTCCTAAACTGTTTTTTGTTTTGTTTTGTTGAGACAGAGTCTTAGTATGTCACCCTCGGTAACATATCTCACAGCAATGGTGGCATCACAACTCACAGCAACCTCCAACTCTTGGGCTTAAGAGATTCTCTTGCCTCAGCCTCCCAAGTAGTTGGGACTACAGGTGCCACATGGCCCAGCTATTTTTTTGTTGCAGTTGTCATTGTTATTTAGTGGGCCCAGGCTGGGTCAAACCCACCAGCCTTGGTGTATGTGGCTGGTGCCCTACTCAGTGAGCTACAGGCACCAAGCCTCCTAAACTGCTTTAAAAATTAAAATAAACAATCTGAAATCCCTTACCAACAGGTTCCAGGAAAGCTTAGATTTGCAAAGAGCATTTGGAACACTATCATGTTGCTATTCACCTCATTTTCCTTAGTAGCTGATTCTTTACAATATTGAGAAAAGTAGATTCCATCCCTTGAAGAATTCTTTTCTCCAGGAAATTTTCTGTCCATGTATAAATGATGTAACATTGTGGTTTATGAAAAGACACATGGAAGTTGTTTTGGTTTCAAAGCTATCTTCCTTTCTTAAGATAATCAGCAATAGGAATGGCCCGGCAATAAAATAGCCTATTCCCAGAAATTATGAAAACCCGCAGTAACTCAAGCTATTTGAACAACTGATAGCTAATCTCTCGTCTAGGAGGCCACAGACGAATCCATGCCCAGCTTCTCAAACCTTTAACGACCTAAGATGCCTACCTGTTACCTGGCTCTGTGGCTGAGCAAAGGTATGCTATGCATGCATCATTAATTTTGAAGTGGTCTATCTCAAAATGTAGCATATACGGTATGTAACATTTCTATATAATACTACATTTCGTTGACTTTAATAGAAAGGTTACATTTTATGTTACTATTTAGTAAAATTGAGGCTTTAGGCAGTCTCTCCTTGGTTTCATAGCTTTGGTTGCCTACTGACACAACTCTAAAGAAAAAAGCATAAGATCTAAGACTGGACAAAATCTGTAAAACCAAAGTCTGACTGTCATAATTACTTGGGAATATTTTTATAAATTATGTCCAAGTTCTACTTCAGACATTTGGATCAGAATCTCCTAGAAATGGCTGGGCACAGTGGCTCATGCCTATAATTCTAAGCACTCTGGGAGGCTGAGGTTCAAGATTGCCCTGAGTTCACAGTTCAAGAACAGCCTGACCAAGAGCAAGACCCCCATCTCTAAAAGTAGCAAGGCATTGTGGAGGGTGCCTATAGTCCCAGCTACTTGGGAGACTGAGGCAGGAGAATTGCTTGAGCCCAAGAGTTAGAGGTCGCTGTGAGCTATGACACCAGAGCACTCTACTGAGGGAGACAAAGTGAAACTGTCTCAAAAAAAAAAAAAAAAAAAAAAAAAGAATCTCCTAGAAATAGGGCCTAAAAATCTGTATGTTTAAGTTTCCAAGGAAGACCAAATGGTAAAAAAAAAAAAAAATGTATATGTAAAACTAAACTACAAAACTGTAGGTTCTAGGCTGCACACTTAGGAGATAAAACCAGAAAGAAACACAAAAGGTTTTTTGTTACAACCTAACCAGGTTCATTGCCCCCTGCTTAAGAGGAAACTAAAACACTAAGACAGCAGGTATCACAGCAGAGAAAGAATTTAATATTACACGCCAGGCGCCTTAGTTCATGCTTATAATCCCAGCACTCTGGGAGGCCAAGGCAGGTAGATTGCTTGAGCTCAGGAGTTTGAGAGCAGCATGAGTAAGAGTGAGAGTCCATCTCTAAAAATAGCCATACAATAGCTGGGCATTGTAGCAGGTGCCTGGAGTCCCAGCTACAAGGGAGGCTGAGGCAAGAGGATCACTTGAGCCCAAGAGTTTAAGGTTGCTGTGAGCTACAATGCCAAGGCACTCTAGCAAGGATGACTGAGTGAGATGCTGTCTCAAAAAATAAAGAGTTTAGGGCAGCGCCTGTGGCTCAGTGGGTAGGGTGCTGGCCCCATATACTGAGGGTGGTGGGTTCAAACCCAGCCCTGGCCAAACTGCAACAAAAAAATAGCTGGGCCAACGTTGTGGTGGGCTCCTGTAGTCCCAGCTACTTGGGAGGCTGAGGCAAGAGAATTGCCTAAGCCCAGGAGTTGGAGGTTGCTGTGAGCAGTGTGACATCTCGCAGCACTCTACCGAAGGCGATAAAGTAAGATTCTGTCTCTACAAAAAAAAAAAAAAAAAAAACACCATTCAAAGAAATGAGAAATTTCTCTCTTCTTCTTCTTTTTTTTTTTTTTTTTTTGAGATAGTGTCTCACTATATCGCCCTCGGTAGAGTGCTGTGGCAACAGCAACTTCAAACTTTCTTGGGCTTAAATGATTCTTTTGCCTCAGCCTCCCAAGTACCTGGGACTACAGGCACCTGCCACAACACCTGGGTATTTGTTGTTGTTGTTGTTGTTGTTATTGCTGTTGTTGCAGTTGCCATTGTTGTTTAGCTGGCCTAGGCCGGGTTCAAACCCACCAGCCTTGGTTAGGGTGACCAGATTTTAACATCTGTAAAGCAGGACAAGGGGTGGGGGGGCCGGGGCAGGGCAGGGCCTGACAACAATGCAAACTTTGATAAGCAGTTCTCAACAATCACTTCTCAACAATTATTTGTTATTATTACAGTTTAACATTATAAAATTAACAAAAATAATATAAAACTCATATTCTGGCAAAACAGCCACATGGCAGCCGGAAACCGTATATTCCCTTCCTGTTCTCCTGCCCGTTCCTGCATTCTTTCCAAAAATCGGGACTTTTTTAAAATGCCGCGGGACAAATTGTTCAAAAGCGGGACTGTCCCGCCAAAAGCGGACCGTCTGGTCACCCTAGCCTTGGTGCATGTGGCCAGTGCCATAACCATTGTGCTATGGGAGCCAAGCCTCAAAATAAAGAATTTCTCAAATTCATCTCCCCAGGAATTTGGGATAAAGAGTTTTTAAAGATAGTTTGACAGGGAAAGGGCTAAGCAATTGGGTTTGCTGATTGACTAGGGATGAATTCATAAGATTGGAAAGCACAAATTGTTTTCTTGTGCTGAATCAGTTCCCAGGTAGCAAGACCAGTTAAGTTGGTTCCTTTGGCCACAGGTCTGGTTGGGTCATGTAAGGTCTAGAAGATACCTCAAAGACCAGCCTTAGGTTTCTTTCACAAGGATAATGTTATCTATGGGAGCAATGAAGAAAAAGAATCTTCATGACCCTAAGCTATGTGCTCTTCAGTAAGAAGCAATTATAGGAAAGCAAGGTAGGGAATGATGGCTGGTAATATAATTTTTTTTCCCTTCTGTTTTTAACTATGCCTACACCTTTGCAGAGCTCAGGTCACTACCACTGTTTCCACCTTATAGCCTTTCATTAATTTCATAAAGGACAGTTTCATTACTATACAAGTCAAGAGAGTGATTACTTTGGAGGAAGAGACAGGGGCCATTTGGAGGTACTTTTGAGGTGCCAGCCTGGGGTAGTTAACAAGATCTGTTAAAAAAAAAAAAAAAGAAAAGAAAAAAACCTTTCCCAGAAGATTCTGTTGCATATTTAAGTTTGAGAAACTCAACATTTGGTGGTATCTGGTTATTGCTATATCTAATATCTAGGTCTGCTGTGTCTTTCCCTCAGGTGTATTAAATAACCTTCTTTAGTCTTTCCTAGGGACACTTCCCCTAGTGGGAAGGACACCATTTAGTTTTCTCTTTTTCTTTTTTTTTTTTTTTTTGAGACAGAGCCTCAAGCTATCCCCCTGGGTAGAGTGCTATGGCTTCACTGCTCACAGCAACCTCCAACTCCTGGGCTCAAGTGAGTCTCCTGCCTCAGCCTCCCAAGTAGCTGGGACTATAGGCACCTGCCACAACGCCTAGCCATTTTTTGGTTGTAGCCATCATTGTTGTTTGGTGGGCCCAGGCTGGGGATTCGAACCCGCCACCTTAGGTGTATGTGGCTGGCACCTTAGCCGCTTGAGCCACAGGCGCTGAGCCTAGTTTTCTCTTTTTTTGAAACTTCTACATATGTTAGTTGACAAAGCATTATTTTTTTCCTATAATTTACTAACTGGAGTTGTAGTACAGGAATAATTAGTTTTCTAAAAATCTATATCCTACTGGCTCAGCACCTATAGTCCTAGCTACTTGGGAGCCTGAGGCAAGAGAATTGCTTAAGCCTGAGTTTGAGGTTATGGTGAGCTGTGATACCATGGCACTCTACTACCAAGGGCCACAAAGTGAGACTCTGTCTCAAAAAAGTAAATAAATAAATAAAAATAAAAATCTACATCATAATCGGGCACTGTGGCTCCCACCCGTAATCCTAGCATTCTGTGAGGCTGAAGCAGGTGAGATCCCTGGAGTACAGGAGGTAGAGACCAGCCTGAGATAAAATGAGATACCGTCTCTACTAAAAATAAAAAAACTACCTGAGCATTATGACCAGTGAGTGCCTGTAGTCCCAGCTACCTGGGAGGATGAAGCAGGAGGATAGCTTGAGTCCAGGAATTTGAAGTTGCTGTAAGCTAAGCTAAGGCCATGACACCCTAGCCCGGGCTATAAAGAAAGACTCCACTGCAAAAAACAAAAGAAAACAAAACCAAACAAAAAATATTCTTTTTAAAAAATATATTCTCTAGGAGTTGTGTTTTGCTTTTCTAAATATGAAAAGAGGCGAAGAACAGGCTTACTGTAAAAAAAAAAAAAGAATCATTAGATATTTTAAATTTTTCTTTCTTTTTTTTTTCAGAGACAGAGTCTCACTCTATTGCCCTGGATAGAGTGCTGTGGCATCACAGCTCACAGCAACCTCCAACTCCTGGGGTTAGGCGATTCTCCTGCCTCAGCCTCCCAAGTAGCTGGACTACAGGAGCCTAAATTTTCAGAGTAGGTGGAGTCCTAGGTCTTCGCGGACAGCTGTCCTGGTAGCAGAGGAGAAGGACCCTCTGAGCTATTTCACAGCTTATGGGAGCAGCAGCTCAGGCTCCTCGGGCGAAGAGGATAACATCGAGCCGGAGGAGACAAGTCGCAGAGCCCCAGATCCAGCGAAGTCTGCGGGCAGCTTTGGCAACAAGGCAGAGAAGCGGCTGCGGGGCCGGAGGCGCTGTTCGGCAGCGCGACTCGCCCAGCCTTCCTCTACAGTCCGCTCAACAAGCAGAGGCACGTCGCCAAGGCGCCTGAGGAGCCTCCAAAAGAATTCAAAATGTGGAAGTCAAACTACGTCCCACTCCTGTGACCTACACTACTAAAAAGAAACCTCCGCCTCCAGAGCTGGACATGGCTATGAAATCGTCTAACATATATATGAGGACAATGGTGATGATGCCGCACAGAATGCTAAGAAAGCTAGGCTTCTGCCAGAAGGGGAGGAGACGTTGGAATCAGATGAAAAAGATGAGCACACCTCTAAAAAGCGCGAAGTAGAACCCGGGGAACCAGCGAAGAAGGAAAAGTAAAAAACAGATGATCGGAATTTCTGGACTGCTGAACTTCCTGAAATATTTCTTTGTGCAAAATAAGTTGATGTTCTGGATTATTATGACACACAACATGTGAAGATACGTATGTTAAGGAACTAATAAGTATTGCCTCAAGTACTTTCCACTGTAGAATTCATTTCTCATTTAAACATATGTATTTAAAACTTAAATGGTGACTCGTGATTGTGAAACTGACAACACTTGGAAAACATTCTTCATATCACAGAATTGGTAACATGCTTTGAGTATTTTGTCACATGTTGACATGCCAGTGGACTAAGAACCTTTTTTTTTTTTTGAGGCAGAGCCTCAAGCTATCCCCCTGGGTAGAGTGCTATGGCATCACAGCTCACAACAACCTTCAACTCCTGGGCTCGAGCGAATCTCCTGCCTCAGCCTCCCGAGTAGCTGAGACCACAGGCGCCGGCCACAACACCTGGCTATTTTTTGGTTGCAGCCATCGTTGTTTGGCGGCCGGGCTGGATTCGAACCCGCTACCTTTGGGGGTATGTGGCTGGCGCCTTAGCCACTTGAGCCACAGGCGCCGAGCCAGAACCTTTTATAAAGGAATATATTTTTAACGTAAATATATTGTAATGTACTGTCAACTTGTAGGGTGCTTTTCAGTAATGTCTGTACAATGTAAATAGATCATGGAAATAAAATTACTTAATCAATATTACTATTACTCCATAACATTAACATCTGAATATTTGTACCCTCTTTGCCACATGATGTTTTAAGTCGTAATAATATTACCAGTGGGTGTCTCCTATGTTTCCAGGTGCTTTGTGCATATGTTATCCTTGATCCTTAACCTCATAAAGTAGGTATTACCGTGTTTCCCTGAAAATAAAACACTGTCTTATATTTATTTTTTTCTCAAGAAGACACACTAGGGCTTATTTTCAGGGGATGTCTTTCTCTCCAGGCTGAAATGCATACACTGCATAGCCACACCCGTCACTGGGTCTTATTATCAGGGTAGGGCTTATATTTAACAAATGCATAGAAATCCTGCTAGGGCTTATTTTGGGGGTAGGTCTTATTTGGGGGGAAACACGGTAGTATCATTTCATACTAAAGAGTGCTCGAGTAACTTGTCCAGTGCCACATAGCTAGTGAGTGGTTAATTTGGAATTTAATACAGGACACTTGAACTCCAAAATCATCACATTAAACCACCCACATGTCAATAAAAAATTAATCATCTTTCAAGAGCTGCATCACTTGCCATCTCTTCTAGGCACTCTTCTATTGTAGTTAATGGAGACCTTTTTCTCCGGACCCTGTGACTAGACTTATATATGCCTTATATTATGATTATTCATTGATTTCTCTACTCAATAGTAAGTTTACTAAAAGGCTCTTTTACTGGGTTGCCAAATTCAGTAAATTAAAAAATGGGATCCTAGGGGGGCACCTGTGGCTCAAAGGAGTAGGGCGCTATGCTGGAGGTGGTGGGTTCAAACTGGCCAAAAATTGAAAAAAAAAAATTGGATCCTAGTTAAATTTGAATTTCAGATAAATAATGTTTTAATATATGTATTTAATAAATATCTGCTAACACTACTTCTGCATATTAATACTTCCTGTAACCAGGTCTATTGTGCTGTTTTCCATACAGTAATACTTAATAAACTGAACAAGAGGTTGTTGGGGGAAAAAAAATTTTTTTTCAGAGTAATGGGATACATAAAAGGGCCTGTTTCTCAAATATAACAAAGGATTGCTATAGGGTATTACCAAGGGATTATCCCCTAACCTCAGGTTATAAAAAAAAGAATTTTTTTTTTGAGACAGACTCTCATTATATGTCACCCTCGGTAGAGTGCTGTGTTATCACAGCTCACAGCAATATCAAATTCTTGGGCTTAAATGTTTCTCTTGCCTCAGCTTCCCAAGTAACTGGGACTATATGTGCAGGCCACAATGCCTGGCTATTTTTTTTTTTTTTTGTAGTTGTCATTGTTGTTTAGCAGGCCTGGGCTGGGTTCAACCTGCCAGCACCAGTGTATGTGGCTGGCCCCCAACCACTGAGCTATGGGTGCCCAGCCTATAAAAAAAATTTTATAGAAGCTTACTAATTACCTGTGAAGAATATGAAATGTTAACAATAACCATCTTATAGTGGAAAGGGGTTCCTTAAAAATTAAAATATGCCTATTAAAATTATTTGCATCTATGATTCTAGTGCCCCCAACCACCCTGGGTCTTCAAGATAATCACACCTAACCTAGAATAGTCAAATTGATAGAGACAAAGTAGAATGGTAGTTGCCAGGGCCTGAGTGAGGAAGAGATGGAGAATTATTGTTTCATGGGCCGAGAGTTATAGTTTTGTAAGACGAAAAATGGTCTGTGAAAATATATCAGTGATGGTTGCATGACAATGTGAATCAATTTTGCCAGGCAAGATGGCTCGCACCTATAATCCTACCACTCTGACTGGCTGAGGTGGGGGGGATTGCCTGAGCTCATGAGTTCAAGACCAGCCTGAGCAAGAGCAAGACCCCATCTCTACAAAACAGAAAAAAACTAGCCAGGCATTGTGGTGGATGCCTATAGTTCCAGCTACTCAGAAGGCTGAGGGAAGAGTTGTTTGAGCCTAGGAGTTTGAGGTTGCTATTAGCTATGACACCATGGCACTCAACCCAGGGCACAGAGTGAGACTGTCTCAAAAAATAATAATAAGCCCTAAAGAAGGATGGAGACTTTTCCTCCTTCATGTTTACATGGATGGAGCTGGAACATATTCTTCTTAGCAAAGTATCTCAAGAATGGAAGAAAAAGTATCCAATGTACTCAGCCCTACTATGAAACTAATTTATAGCTTTCTAAAGCTATAGACCAATTATAGCCCAAGAATATGGGGAAGGGGAAGAGGGAGGGAAGGAGATGGGGGAGGATGAGTGGAGGGAGGGTGATTGGTGGGACCCCACAAATGGTCCATCTTACAAGTGTACACGTGAATCTTTCTAAATGTAGAATATAAATATCTTGACACAATAACTAAGAAAATGCCATGAAGGGTATGTTAACTAGTTTGGTGAAAATATTTCAAATTGTATATAAAATCAGCACACTGTATCCCATTAATGTACACAGCTATGATTTAATTAAAAAAAAATTCTGTGGAGGAAAAAAAACAACAACAACATTCTGAGCATTACTTTTACACTTGTGTTTTCCACCTTACTACTTTGGTGATTCTTTTTCCTGATTAAAAACATGCTAAACAACAAAGCTTACCTAGAAAACCCAGATTAGTTTGTTTTAATTCACAGTAGTTTTGCCATAGCATGTTAATATGCCAAAGCTAAATGAACTTGTTATTTAATTTTTGTCACCTGTGAATGTGGACGAGGTTTGAATAGCAGTAGTTCTAGAAACACTGCCCCCAGGAGATCAAAGCCAGGACTGTCTACATTCCTTCACAGGGAGTCTCAGGGAATTGCTAATCAGCTGATGAGGGTCATAATTTTACAATAGTTCTTTTTGTTTGTCAGATTTCCCTAAGAGATCTCTCTCAGACTAGTTAACCTAGCAACAAAGGGCTGATTTAATTTTCTCTTTTTTCTGCCTGTAGCAAGAAACATATAAAAGACTTGCACGCACAACAGGTGTTTTTTAACCAAAAGACCCTACTATTGGCCTCAATATGTCAATATTTAGAGAATCAAAAGGAAAATGATTAAAAGTGATGACACATCTATACTCTCGGGTTAAGAAAAGATGCTATTTAAATAAGAAATGTCTTATTTAGGTATTTAAAAATAGGTATTATTTGTGGTTGGTAGGCTCCATATTCACTGTAGATTTGTGGAACCTGATAGGAAGATACTATTCTACTGACTCTTCTAGGCCATCTTGTTATTATTAGGCTGGCCTTTTTAAGAAGCTGTCTACATGTAAGAGTCCAGAAGATCTTACTGTAGCCTTGAACTTAAATCCTGGCTATAGCTCCTGGCTGTGGCAGTCACTGCAGAGTGGGTAGACTTTGGACCTCTCCTACTCACCTCAGGCTTTCTGACCGGGTGTAGAGTAAAAGACTATAACAAGGAGCTTACGTAAGAACACAGTAAAAAATGTTTCTTACGTAAGAACATTTACGTTCTTACGTAAATGAAAACATTTAGACAACATTTAGACATAAAGAACAATTGAATCTGTACCTTCTCTTCCAAAAATATTTTCAGTATCAAAGCTAAAAACACAAAAGGTTTGGCTAGACTTTAAGCACCAAAGTCATATCTAACTTAATTGCAGGGCTATACATTTAAGAAGTGCAAGTCTTGCATGCAATTTTTTTTCTATTATAGTGTATTCTGTAGAATCATTTCAGTAATAAATGAATCTTATGGGCATGCACTCTCTTTAATAGGTAAATAGATAGACAAAAGCTAGACAGAGACAAATGCAATTATATAAAGACATGTAATTGATACCAACTCTCTCCCTTCACTCTTTGCCCATTTCCTATGGGATCTAGGAACATAGAGTTTGTCAACTACTTTATCTGTGTCCACTAAATAAATGTCCTAGGTGAAAGGCAAGTATCTAAGCAGAGATCCCTTGACACCACCACCATTTTAAAATTTCAGTCCCACGCCCAAAACCATATGGCCACCTACCCAGGACAAAAAGAGTTTTCAGGTTAAGAATCCGTGGATATGCTAAATGTGCTCAGACCAGCCTTGGGCACCAATTTGCAGGTCCTTTCTTTATCCAGTAACTCTCCCCAGGAGAGTTTCTGTGTTGCATTGTGTATGATAAAAGCCTCTTAGAAGGAGTCTCTTCAATACAGTACACTTGGTGATACCCCTCACTAAAAGAGAGCTATTCTCTGGAAATCAAGCTACTTCTAACAAAGCCCACTTTATGTTGCTAAGGGAAAAACAACACTGAATCATTAATCATCTAGATTATTTTTTTCAACTTAGCAACAGAATGTATTTCTGAGGAAAATTAATGAACCTATCTCTCTGAAATTGAAACAGTGGGTTTCTGAGTCTGTAAATTTGATTTAAGGAATTGTTTTTGTATAAATAGATTTATGTCCACATTGTCAGGTAAACTGAAGCAACACATCACCTATTTCATTACATAGCTAACTCTGGAGGGGTCAGTTAGATGAAGACAATTGGGGAAAAATTAAAAGAATATAACTAAATGAAATGATAGGAAAGAAATTGTGGCCTGGAATGCTTTCTCTTTGATTTTGACAATGAGGAAAGAAAATTATAAATGCTTTGAGTAATGAACTTGAGTTCCAAGTAACTGACAACAGAAGGGAGATTAGCATATATTTTGATTGACATTAGAAGTCTATTTCTGTTTATTTAACTCTGAGTTACCATTATTTTGATTTAAGTTAATGGAGAGAGAAAAAATATACCATCATCTTGTCAAGCTAAGCAGAAAAATAGATATGATTTCCTACTGGGAAATTATAAACATATCTTCTTTCCTGTTGGGATAAAATCAGAACTGGAGTTCATTTCCTATTGAGGTTACGCTGGCTGTCTCTGTGACACTCCAAGTAGTAAGATTGTTTATAAATCAGGATTATGGTCATGAAAAATGTCTGTGTAGGAAAAAATGCTGTAGGCAGCCTACGTATAGGAATATGAGATAAACGAAGTGCATGTGTGGGCACTTTGACTGTATTTTGAAAGTAAATTATTTGGGGGGAGCAGGGCTGGGTTTGAACCCGCCTCCTCCAGCATATGGGACCAGCACCCTACCCTTTTGGAGCCACAAGAGCCGCCCGAAAGTAAATCCTTGAATGTGCATAATGAGCATAGGCTTTTCTTCAAATGGTTAGTTTTTTCTTTTCCCATATGAATATGTCATTTTTTTCTTTATAATAGTTCAACAAGTATTTATTAAAGGCTCATTTTACCATATTAATACTGAAACTATGGGTGTACATCATTTTTGGTTAAATATAGTTATGTGTCTATCAGAAATGAAGGTTTTTAGGGTTCATATATGTCCCGTCCTGCAGGACCGGGTTACTCGTGGGGCGAGGGGGATCAAGCCTATAAGAGAAGAGGCGAGAAAGGAGGAATGAGACCATGCAGAATTCTTTGTCACGGTCTGTTTATTGAAGGCAATAAGTCTGTTTTTAAGGTATTCAGAAGGGAAGGAGGAGGGGTAAGGAATGGAGAGGTGAGGGCCATGCTCAACCTTGCATTAATCTCTAGTTGGAGAAGCTGGCGTCGTCCTTGAGACATTTATGGCCTTTCTTGAAACACTGGGTTTTTTCACAAACAGCTCCTTGCCTGATAACAAGTCAGCACAATCTCAAAGGTGGGAGTGGGCGACCACCTGGCACCATTCAGTTTCCAACAGACATGGCAGATGGCTATCTGTAAATCCTGAGAGGAGGTGAAGGAAGGTGATGGTGTTGCTGTCTGGTGTGTTTGTGTCCACGAGCAGAACCATTAGCTTGGGAGGAGTAAAGTCCAGACCGGCCCCCTCACGGTATCACTCACATATCCCCTGGGCACATTTGCTGTGAGCAGCTGCTAAGTGAGGCCCTGGAGACTCAGCAGTGAGCAAAGCAAGACTCTGGGAAAACAAAAGCAGGGAGAGGATGGAGCACCCTGGGCTATTGGAAGAAGTCTTGCTCTAGAGACGATATTTGGGAAGCCTTCTCTGAGGAAGTGGCCTTGGAATGGAGACCGTAGTTATATAGGGGTGGAGTAGAGCACCAGAACCAGAGGACAGTACCAGGTCTAAGTCCATGAGAGTTCCCACGGTTGAGGGGTTAGAGCAAGTTTGCTGCCAGTCAGGCCCTGGACCCTGAGCCCCACAGGCACACTCCCTTCCATCTTGGTGGAGTTCTGTTTCCCTTCTCAGGAAAGGGTCTTGAGAAGGGTCTTGCTTGAGGAAAGCAAGTGAGGTAAGGCAAGGAGTGTGTTGTCAGAAAGGACAGTGTACCCTTTACCTGTGATGGCCTCTGTCTCTGAATGTGCTCCTGAGGGTTTATGAAGTATCTTCTAGGTGCAGTTCTCTATAGGGTTGGAGGAGAATTATAAAAAGGTGTAGTGCCACTGCCTCTTGATTTCCCCAGGAACTTGTCCGGCAGCGAGGAGTCTTAGAACGCACAGAGAAGATAGTGGATAAGATGGACCAGGATTTGAAGACCAGCCAGAAGCACATCAACAGCATTAAGAGTATGTTTGGGGGGCTCGTCAATTACTTCAAGTCCAAACCTGCAGAGACGCCACCTGAACAGAATGGCACTCTCACCCCCCAAGCCAGCAACAGGTGAGTGGGAATATAAGTAGCAGAAGTGTGCATTAGTGTGAATGGTCAAGGCTTTCAGTCTGTGTTAGTGCCTTAAAGGGATCCAGAAACTCCATAAGTTACTCAGCAGGAGGGATTCATCTTCAAACATTTTGAAATGAGAAACTTTTCTCCCCTTCTCTCAACTGCATTCATTTGGTTGTCATCTAATCTATAAATTCTGTGTCAATTGGGTCTTAAGGAAATTGCTACTCCAATAATTGTTACCTCTGTACAGTAGCACCTCCATAGTTGACCACCTCCTTACGTTGACCTAATTTTCATAGATGGCCATGCACCACATGTACGTGTCAGCACAGCAGGCCTAATTCCTTGTGTTGACCACGTCTGTGTGTTGACCAGTTGGTTATAGTCCCTTGGGGGTCAATTCCCAGAGATTCTGCTGTATTAAGTTTTCATATCTAACTTTTTCCTGTCTAATCCAGTTTTCCGATTGATTTTCTTTCTTTCTTTCTTTCTTTTTTTTTAATTTTAAGAGAATCTTATTATGTCACCCTCGGTAGAGTGCCCTAGCATCACAGCTCACAGCAACCTCCAACTCTTGGGCTTAAGCGATTTTCTTGCCTCAGCTTCCCAAGTAGCTGGGAGCCTGCCACCTGGCTATTTTTTGGGTGCAGTTGTCATTGTTGTTTAGCAGGCCCCGGGCCAGACTCAAACCCACCAACTTTGGTGTTTGTGGCCAGCACCCTACTCATTGAGCTATAGGCATGGAGCCATTCCCATTGATTTCCATTTTAAAGTTAGATTATTTTCCTCAGAAGGTTTGGCTACAAATACCATAAATTCATACATGGGGTTTTGGCAGGCATAAGTGCCACATGTTCAAGGGTAAAAGAATTGAGTTTCTGCTGAAATAGATTACTACAGTGTATGTCAGATCATTGTGTCTGTTTTTATCATAAAAACAATATAGCCACGTTACAGGAAAGCTACCTGTAATTGACCTACCCTAGGACAGAAGCTGAAATGTAGATTTTCCCCATATTTATTGTTTTTACAAATTATTTTGTTTTGATTTTTTTGAGACCAAGTCTTGTTTTATTAACCGGGCTAGAATACAGTGGCATCATCATAGCTCACAACACCCTCACCCGCCTTCCTCACCTTCCTGAGAAGCTGGGACTATAGGCGCCCACACCACAGCTGGTTAATTTTTCTGTTTTTAGTAGAGACTCTTGCTCAGGCTGGTCTTGAACTTCTGAATTCAAGCAGTCCATCCCAGCCTCCCACAATGCTAGGATTACAGGCTTCAGTGTTTTCATAGTTGTAATCAATAATTCTTTGGTTTTGTAGCCTTTTGCTTCCATTTAACCCAGAAAAATATTTGATTCAATGGGATTTCACAAGTTCCATAGCCATCTCTGTCTTTCTGTAATAGTCAGAGCTGTTTTGTTTTTTTTTTTTTTTTGAGACAGAGCCTCAAGCCGTCCCCCTGGGTAGAGTGCTATGGCTTCACTGCTCACAGCAACTTTCAACTCCTGGGCTCAAGCGAGTCTCCTGCCTCAGCCTCCAAAGCAGCTGGGACCACAGGCACCTGCCACAATGCCCAGCTATTTTTTGGTTGCAGCCATTGTTGTTTGGTGGGTCCGGGCTAGATTCGAACCCGCCACCTTAGGTGTATGTGGCTGGCGCCTTAGCCGCTTGAGCCACAGGTGCCGAGCCCAGAGCTGTTTTTTAAAAAGGGCATCATAGTAAAACACATGCATCTTAAGCGGAGAGCCAAGGACTGTGTACCTGTGTGTACACCTGGGCGGCCACTACCAAGATCAAGGCACAGGGTATGGTAGGGAAGAGATTGGAAAGCTTCTTCAAGGTCATGGTGGGGCTGGGTAGAAGTGAGTGTTGGTAGTGGAGCTTGTGGTGATAGCAGAAAGAACATCAGGAGATACTACTAGAACTTCCAGAGAGGACCTGAGGAAGGGAAGCAGGTCTCAGTGGGTAACCTGAGGAGGAACCAGCCAGAGTTCAGAGGGTTGGTTTGGTTTGGTTTCTGGCTCAACCATATAATCATCATCTGTCCAGATTTTCCAGCTCAACTCTAATTTTAAATATCTATTAATCTTCCCCCCTCCCAATTGTAGTTTGGAGTTTTTTTTTTTTTTCAATATACAAATAAGAAAGATGTTTTATATATATAAATTTTATACAGTTTACCATAGGAAAAGACAAGGTGTTCATCTACATTAGACTAGAATATTCTCCTAGCATAAACTGCAGAGCAGAGCAGGTCTGTGGAATGGAAGTTTCTTTACCAAGACTGCTTCCCAGAGCTTTTGGAGGTCCATACCACCCTGAACATTGCTATAAAGGCCATTACGGCCCTGTGGCTTCAAGAGCAGTTTTGTCTTTTTTTGGAGCATCTTTAACACTCAAGGTCTTCTGATGAAGGCTTCCCATCAGTAAAGCAGCCATACTTATTTCAGTGAGGTTGGCCTCAAGGTTCCAAATATCACATGTCCTGCATAGCCTCTGCCTTTACATTAGCCGCAATCAGCTATATTGGTTTTGCTAACATGTAGTAAACGCAAGAAGGCAGCCCTTTTATTTTATTTTTTAAGCAATGGGATCTCACTGTGTCACCTAGGCTGGAGCGTAGTGATGTAATCATAGCTCTACACAAACTCCGACTCATGGGCTGACGTGATCCTCCTGCCTCACCATCCTGAATAGCTGAGACTACAAATGTATGTCACCACATCTGCTAATTTACTTTATTTTTTATTTTTTATTTTTTATTTATTTTATTTTTTTTGTGGGGGGGGAGCACAGAGTCTAAAGCTGTCACCCTGGGTAGAGTGCCGTGGTGTCAGAGCTCACAACAACCTGAAACACTTGGGCCTAAGTGATTCTCTTGCCTCCGCCTCCCAAGTAGCTAGGACTACAGGTGCCCGCCATAACACCTGGCTATTTCTTTTTGCAGTTGTCATTGTTATTTTAGCTGGCCCAGGCTAGGTTCAAACCCACCAGCCTTGGTGTATGTGGCCAGCACCGTACCCACTGAGCTACAGGTACCGCCATTTAATTTTTATAAAGACAGGGTCTTGCTCGTTGTTGAGACTGTCCTTGAATGCCTAACCTCAAGCCTTGGCCTCCGAAAGTGCTGGGATTACAGGCATGAGCCACTGCATCCAGAAAAAAGCAAACTTTTAACTGAAGTACCTCACACTGATTTAGCAATTACCCGAGTGTGCAGGGAAGCAGATTGGTGCAGCTTCATCGGAGAGGCTACTGCAGAGGCGCTGTGTGGTGACCTCCTACATGGAGCTGTGCCTGCAGCTTGAAGCTGCAAGAGCATAGTCTGACTGTTGGGAGACATAGGGAAAACAGACACTCAGCAGGACTGCAGTAGGGGCCCAGAGATGGGACACATTGCCCCTGGGGGCAGAGGAAGGCTGCACAGAGGAGCTGACCTTTCACATGGAGTCAGAGTTGAGCAGGAGCTCACCAGTGGAAAGACAAGGTCAGGGCAGACACACAGCAGTCAAAGCACAGGGGAAACCAGTATACAGGGGGGCGCTGGCTGTTCCAAGAGCCCAGCAGCTTACAGCACTGAGGCCTGGCCTGCAGAGATCGGCCCCAAGTGCTCACAAATCCCTCAGTTTGCAGAGCTCTCTGCAGTGCATTATTGCTTCTGTAGGATGCAATAAATTTTGAGTAAAATTTTTGTGATCCTATGAAAACCTGTAGTCCACAAATGCCAGGAATATTGTCACTTTAAAGCTTTTAAAATAAGCTGTTGATCAGACTTCTGTTTGATTCCTGCATTTCCTGTGTACATCCTTATCACACAAACCCTTTGGCCTTCACTAAAGTTTTATTCGTTTCTTGGGAAGCCCTTTTTGTCCTTGCTGACACACTTTCTAAACTGGTTGTTTTCATTTCCACTTAAAGCTCATGGGGGATGTGTTCCTGTCACAGATTTTACTGCCCCTAGTTTGAAATGCTCTAATTTATTAAAAACTTAGTTTTTGACCAGGAGCCACCATTCTCTTAGACTTTTTTACTTTATTATCACTTCTATCATTATCCCTAGAAATTAGCTTTCTTTAGGGAAAGTCATCTTTACACCAGTAAGTTACACCATTGGTGTGTTACCACTAAGTATGTGAAAGCACAGAAAAAGAATGAGGTCAGCTTTGAGATGTGTGGCCAGGGAGGTGGCCAGGCAGAGTCCAGCCAAGTGACTCTTCCTTCATCACGCCTGGCAATGCATAGCTCCAAGTGATGCTTAGAGAAACAGCTGTGGGTTCTACACCTTCAGCTGCTGCTTCTGAGGCCCCAAACTCTCTAGTGTTAAAACTTGCCATGTCATGAAGCTGTTCTATATTCTACAGGCAGCTGGAGTGCTGGAAGCCAGTAACTTCAGCCTGCAGGAGTCTGGACTACAGGTGCCCACCAGAGCGGGAGGTGGGAAGTCATTAAAGCCTGGGCAGCGTGGCTTGTGCCTATAGTTCCAGCACTTTGGGAGGCTCAGGTGGAGGATCATTTGAGGCCAGGAGTTTGAGGATGCTATGAACTGTGATGCCATGGCACTCTACCAAGGGTGACAAAGGGAGACTCTGTCTCAGAAATAAATTAATTAATTAAAAGAAGGATGCCTGTCAGGATTGTTTTAGAAAGATGCCCAGCCCAGCACCCATGGAGAGGAAAGGTTGGAAGGGAGGGAATCATTCAGTGGCACTGGCTCGGCACCTGCAGCTCAAGCGGCTAAGGCGCCAGCCACATAGACCAGAGCTAGCGGTTTGAATCCAGCCCAGGTCTGCCAAACAATGACAACTACAACCAAAACATAGCCGGGCATTATGGCAGGAGCCTGTAGTCCCAGGTACTTGGGAGGCTGAGGCAAGAGAATTGCTTAAGCCCAGGAGTTGGAGGTTGCTGTGAGCTGTGATGCCATAGCACTCTACCCAGGGCAACAGCTTAAGGCTCTGTCTCAAAAAAAAAAAAAAAAA
>CAUYTI010070957.1:0-28096 GCA_963575145.1 Galago senegalensis | reverse complement strand
AAGATTAAGAAAGAAATTACCAAATTTTTGGAACAAAATGATAATGAAGACACAAATTACTAGAACCTCTGGGATACCACAAAGGCAGTCTTAAGAGGGAAATTTATAGCACTGCAAGCCTTCCTCAAGAGAACAGAAAGAGAGGAAGTTAACAACTTAATGGGAAATCTCAAGCACCTGGGAAAGGAAGAACATTCCAACCCCAAACCCAAAAGAAGAAAGGAAACAACCAAAATTAGAGCAGAATTAAATTAAATTGAAAACAAAAAGATTATATGACAGATCAATAAATCTAAAAGTTGGTTTTTTGAAAAGGTCCATAAAATAGATAAACCTTTGGCTAACCTAACCAGGAAAAAAAGAGTAAAATCTCTAATTCAGAAATGGCAAAAACAAAATAACAACAGACACCTTAGAAATTAAAAAAATCCTTAATGAATATTATAAGAAACTCTATTCTCAGAAATACAAAAATCTAAAGGAAATAGACCAATACTTGGAAGCACGCCACCTTCCCAGACTTAGCCAGAATGAAGTGGAAATGTTAAACAGGCCTATATTGAGTTCTGAAATAGCATCAACTATACAAAATCTCCCTAAAAATAAAAGCCCAGGACTAGATGGCTTCACATCAGAATTCTACCAAAACTTCAAAGAGGAACTAGTACCTATATTACTCAACCTTTTCCAAAATATAGAAAAAGAAGGAAGGGCGGCACCTGTGGCTCAAGGAGTAGGGCACCAGCCCTATATGCCAGGGGTAGCAGGTTCAAACCCAGTCCCAGCCAAAACTTCAAAAAAAAGAAAAAAAGAAAAGAAAAAGAAGGAATACTACCCAACACATTCTATGAAGCAAACATCACCTTGATCCCCAAACCAGGAAAAGACCCAACAAGAAAAAAAAATTATAGACCAATATCACTATTGAATATTGATGCAAAAATATTCAACAAGATCCTAGCAAACAGAACCCAGCAACACATCAAACAAATTATACACCATGACCAAGTGGGTTTTATCCCTGGGTCTCAAAGCTGGTTCAATATATGTAAATCTATAAATATAATTCATTACATAAACAAAATAAAAAACAAAGACAGTATGATTCTCTCAATTGATGCAGAAAAAGCTTTTGATAATATCCAGCATCCTTTCATGATCAGAACACTTAAGAAAATTGGTAAAGAAGGCACATTTCTTAAACTGATAAAGGCCATCTACAGCAAATCCACAGCCAATATCGTCTTGAATGGAGTGAAAGTGAAATCATTTCCACTCAGATCAGGAACCAGACAAGGGTGCCCATTATCTCCACTGCTTTTCAACATTGTAATGGAAGTCTTAGCCATCACAATTAGGCAAGAAAAGGCAATCAAGGGTATCCATATAGGGTGAGAGGAGATCAAACTTTCACTCTTCCCAGATGATATGATTGTATATCTAGAAAACACCAGGAATTCTACTACAAAACCCTTAAAAGTGATCAAGGAATACAGCAGCATCTCAGGTCACAAAATCAACACTCACAAATCTGTAGCCTTTGCATATACCAACAATAGTCAAGCCAAAAAAAAAACAGTCAAGGATGCTATTCCTTTTACAGTAGTTCCAAAGAAAATGAAATATTTGGGAGTTTACCTAACGAAGGCTGTGAAAGATCTCTATAAAGAGAACTATAAAACTCTAAGAAAAGAAATAGCTGAAAATGTTAACAAATGGAAAAACATACCATGCTCATGGCTGGGAAGAACCAACATTGTTAAAATGTCCATATTACCCAAAGCAATATGCAATTTTAATGCAATCCCTATTAAAGCTCCAGTGTCATATTTTAAAGATCTCAAAAAAATAATACTTTGTTTTATATGGAATCAGAAAAAAACCTCAATAGCCAAGACATTACTCAGAAATAAAAACAAAGAAGGAGGAATCACGCTACCAGACCTCAGATTATACTATAAATCAACAGTGATCAAAACTGCATGGTATTGGCACAAAAACAGAGAGGTAGATGTATGGAAAAAAATAGAGAACCAAGAGATGAACCCAGCTAGTTACCATTATTTTATCTTTGATAAGCCAATTAAAAACATTCAGTGGGGAAAAGATTCCCTATTTAACAAATGGTGCTAGGTGAACTGGCTGCCAACCTGTAGAAGACTGAAATTGGACCCACATCTTTCACCATTAACTAAGATAGACTCTCACCAAATTAAAGATTTAAACTTAAGACATGAAGCTATAAAAATACCAGAAGAAAGTGCAGGGAAAACTCTTGAAGGTATCAGTCTGGGAGAATATTTTATGAGGAAGACCCCCTGGGCAATTGAAGAAACACCAAAAATACATTACTGGGATCTGATCAAATTAAAAAGCTTCTGCATAGCCAAAAACACAGTAAGTAAAGCACACAGATAGCCCTCAGATGGGAGAAGATATTTACAGGTTACGTCTCTGACAAAGGTTTAATAACCAGAATCCACAGAGAACTCAAACGTATTAGCAAGAAAAGAACAAGTGATCCCATCTCAGGGTGGGCAAGGGACTTGAAGAGAAACTTCTCTGAAGTAGACAAGTGAAAGGCCTACAGACACATGAAAAAATGCTCATCATCATGAATCATCCGAGAAATGCAAATCAAAACCACTTTGAGATATCATCTAACTCCAGTAAGATTAGCCCACATCACAAAATCCCAAAACCAGAGGTGTTGGCATGGATGTGGAGAAAAGGGAACACTTCTGCACTGCTGGTGGGAATGCAAACTAATACATTTCTTTTGGAAAGATGTTTGGAGAACACTTAGGGATTCAATCCTTCAATTCCTCTACTAGGTATATGTCCAGAAGACCAAAAATCACTTTATAACAAAGATATTTGCCCTAGAATGTTTTGTGCAGCCCAATTCATAATTGCTAAGTCATGGAAGAAGACCAAGTGC
Source organism: Galago senegalensis (assembly GCA_963575145.1). NCBI lineage: Eukaryota > Metazoa > Chordata > Mammalia > Primates > Galagidae > Galago > Galago senegalensis. The sequence continues at coordinate 25,155 of CAUYTI010070957.1, read as the reverse complement.
CCATCAACCCATGAATGGATCAATAAATTGTGGTATATGTACACCATGGAATATTATGCAGTCTTAAAGAAGATGGAGACTTTACTTCTTTCATGAGTACATGGATGGAGCTGGAACATATTCTTCTTAGCAAAGTATCTCAAGAATGGAAGAAAAAAATGCAGTGAAGGCTATGTTAACAAGTTTGACGAAAATATTTCAAATGGTATATAAAACCATCACATTGTACCCCATAATTGCATTAATGTACACAGCTATGATTTAATTTTTAAAAAATAAACATTTTACAGATACAAAAAGAAATTTCCTGTTTCTCTGTTAATGTTTACTTGGTCTGCTATGCAATGCTTCTCACAGTCACCCAATGATTCTGATGCATAATTTGACCAATTTTTGCAATGTTTTTATCAGTTTTGCTGCTACTGGCCACCAAGATTGCTTTTCATTAGTGATGTTTTTTTCCCCTCAGAAAAACATTTAATCCATGTGTACACTGCTATTTTCTTCATAGCATTCTCCTCATAAACTTGGACTAAGATCTCCCTAATTTCACTTCCACTCTTGCCAAGTTTAACAAGAAATTTACAAACGTTTGTTTATTGGTCTAATTCAAGCTCCACATTCTTTCAGTGGCACACAAAAACACAACAATAATGAAGGTCACTCAGCAAGATACCACCACATGTCAACATGAATGCAACCATGAGACACTGATATACCAAGGTTATGAAAACTTGCCAAATTGTTTGTACAGGGCTGCCAACCTAACTGCATGGGGACAAGTTCAAGACCTTAATTGTGAGACCTTGTACTTACAGACATCTTTGATAAGAACTTTTGTATTCATTTTATTCCCCAAATAGCTAAAGTAGCATCTCTTGACATCATCTGATTCATGTTTTGGCATGGCTTTTATTAGTAGCTTCTTCGTTTCTGTATGTATTCTTTCTCTTTGCTCCCTGGACTTTGTATTGTTTTATCCAGGACAAAGCATTTTTAGTTGTGTTTGTAAGGGTTGGCAGCTTCTTAAGCACCATGACTTTGTATTTGTACTTTTTAAACTTTGAGATGGAAATTGTACCTGACACAGTTTAGACCCATAGTTGACAATGCTGCCTCTGTAGAAGAACCCAAATTAACCAATATGTACTGGTTCCTTTATCCATCTGGCCTGGGGGCATTTTGCTCTTCAGAGCCAGGCCCACTAACGGCCAGGACAGCTATCTTCCTAGGGTTCCTAGCTACCCTCTATTCCAAGGTGAGTGTGGGAGGCAGAATTCTCAGGTACCCTTCAATGACCCTCACCCTTTGCTTGAGTACAGCCAGAGAACCTGTGAATATAAGATAGCACTGACATGATTGTATGGTATGGTATAAAAGATTTTACATATATAATTAATGTTCAAATCAGTTGACTTTAAGATTGGGAGATCCTTAGGGATTACCTAACTTAATCATATCCTTATTTGTGTTACTTCAGTTTTTTAGACAATTACATGACATTTAGAAAATGACATAGAAAGAAGGAAAGGATATGACAAACCATGGTTCCTTTTCCTTTCCTACATTCTTATCCAACAATAGTAAGTTCAAAGGAGAGCATGTTGGTTAGCCTGTGTACATATCAATGTTTCAGTTAGTTTAGTGCAGTGTGTCCACTGTGTTGGTAAGAACACCAAAATGAGGTGTATAAAGTTGGTAATTATTTATGTTGGTTAAATTATTTTATATTTGCATTTAAAACCAATAAAAAACAAACAGTATAACTAATGCTATTAATAATTAAAAAGTTTAATTTTTATTTACTTAAAATGACATCAAATAACAAACAAAAACCAGAGAAACTGGTTGAGAGACTGTGCAAAATGGGGAAAAATCTTTATATTTTAGTACTTTTAGCAGCATGTTTTCCTGCTTTGGGGACAAGGACCCTGCATTTTCGTTTTTCACCAGGGTCTGCAAATTATAGCATGATTTCTCACTGTAGGAGCTTACAGTTATGAAAGGTAACAACTAGAAAGAAGCTTGTGGAATTATACAGGAATTAGTATGAACTCTTAGGTGTCAATATAGATGGATCAGGTTAGAAATACAGATACTACAGTACAGGTCATGTACTATAGATATACATGAGCCATTCTCCATGAAAAGAAATGAGAATGACTTGAAGAAAGAGCAGATTCCTGAGATGAATCATGGAAAGATGATTCACTATTACCTTTTCCACCAGAAAGTAAGCGAGTGCTCACAAATGATAAGGTCCTGCCTAACAGAAACAGAAGCCAGGCCAATTAGAACATAAAATGAATAATGACACTAACGGACGATAGCCTACTGGAAAAAGAAGAAATCCACGAGACCACACTGAAATGAATAAATGAGCATGTAAAACATTTTTTCATAGTATATCTAATTTATTGAGGCTCAATTCATAATTGCCAAGTCATGGAAGCAACTCAAATGCCCATCATCCCATGAATGGATCAACAAACTGTGGTATATGTGTATCATGGAATACTATTCAACCATTAAAAAGACGGAGACTTTACATTTCTTACATTTACCTGTATGGAGTTGAAATAAATTCACAAGAAGGGAAAAATATTCAGTGTACTCCATACTAATATGAAATCAATATATAAACAATTACATGCTCGTAAGAACAATAAAATACAAATATAGTCTAGTATGGGGGTAGAGGAAGGTGGGGAGAAGGAGAGGACGATTGGCATAAGGGAGGGCACATGGCAGGATCTCACCCAATGGGCACATGGTGAAGGTATATAACACACCCCCTGGGTGAGGGGCTCTTTTACAACTAGACCTTTACTCTGGAAGTAAGAACAATGTAACCTAAAAATTTGTACCCTCACATTAATTTGAAATAAATAAAGAGGAAATGAAGGAATTAGAAAATCACCACTTGATAATCATATTGGTCATCAATTCAAGAAACAGCAACAGATGCTGAAATTAGTGGATAAACTTTTCGTGAGGAATAAGAAGATACTTGCCTACTCTCAACGTAGCTATTTACAAAATGCTTATTAATTACTAAAGATAAAAGAGTTACTTTACAACTGAGAAACTGGAAGATGCCACTTGTATTAGTTTTTGTTTGCTGCATAACAAATTATCACTAACCTAACAGCTTGAAACAACACCCATTTCCGATCTCATAGCTCTCTAAGTCAGAGAAGTCCAGTGGGGCTCAACTGGGTTTGTGCTTAGAGGTCTCCCCTGGGTGAAATCAAGGACGGTGTTAGCCAGGCTGGGCTCTTCTCCAGAGCTCTGGGGAAGAACCCACCCTCTAATCTCACACAGGTTGTTGACAGAATTCATTCCCAGCTATAGGACCCAGGTCCGCATCTCCTTGCTGGCTGGTGCTCCATTCCTCGAGACCAGTCGCAGTCTGTGCTGCATAGATCTTCTCCATATCAGCAAGGTAGAGGTTGCCTGGAGTTGAATTCCTTACATACATTGACTCTAATTGACTTTTCTTCTGCTACCAGCCAGAGAAAACTCTCTGATTTGCAAAGGCCTGATTTCATTAGATTAGGCAGACCTGGATAATCACCCTTTTGCCATATAAGACCATAATCGTGGAAGTAACACCACAAGCCAGGGCTATTTATTGGGCCATCTTAAAATTCTGCCTACCCTACATCCTTAGGTGGTCAATTTAATATTAGCAGTAATAGGACAAGTTGAAATTGTGTACCACTTCATAGGATGCAATGGGAAGAATACAGCTTGAAATCTGTGATATCCCTGCTAAGTATGCATACTTTTGAGTCTAAGCACCCACAATGAGAGACATTCCCCAGAGTCAGTGAACCAGCCTTCCTCAAACTATGGCCGTGGGCCACATGCAGCCAGCCTAGGACATTTATCCGGCCTGCCGGGTGTTTTTGCCACTGCTGCCTGTCCTGCTTAGCAGCTGACTTGTCCTGGCCCCACAGTCCAGCCCTCCAACAGTCTGAGGGACAGTGAACTGGCCCCCTGTTTAAAAAGTTTGAGGACCCCTGTGAGTGAACTGTAGCCTTTGAAATAGTCAAAATCATGAAAGTGAGAGAAAAACTGAAGAGCTCCTCCAGACTGAAGAATATTTAAAAGATATGTAAATGAATGCAATATTTAATTCTAAGATGGATCCTTTGGCTATAAAAGATATTATTGGGGCAACTGGTAAGATTTTAATTAAGTCTGAAATGAAATGATAGTAATGTCTTAAAATTAATCCACCCGTTAATGTTACTAAGAGTGATGGGGTATCATGTCAGCAAATTACTACCAAGTTACTCGGCAAAAAATTTGTATTATTTCTGTAATTTTTTTCTGAAAACCTTTTCTGAAATTCCCAAACAAACAAACAAACAAAAAAACCCTGAATCATTAGTTAGGTAATAATAAAAAAAAAAACAACAAAGACAAACTAGATTGGAGAAAAAAGTCTCCTGTACTCTTTTAGAAATCCATTTTTTATGCTGAACAAATAAAAGAGTCTTCCTCCTTTATACCAGTGTATACAAATGAAAAACTCCTTAACTGAAAGGAAATGTGACTGAATCCAAGTGAGTTATAAAACTGGACTCAGTAGTTTTCAGTTAGTGTATCAAAGCAGCAAAGCTGAATTTCAGAGAGGCAGAAAAGCAGAACATTCATTTTCACTGTGCCTTAGTAAGTAATGTTTTTTATAAATATATAGAAATGCCAAGAGTTTTGTCACAGTCCCATGGCACTCTTACTGATTACAGAAAGACAATGGCCTTCCCTTATATAGCAATAAGAAGGGTTTATAATAGTTATTTTTTAAGTTATAAACAGTGAACATTTACTGATTATTCTTACTTGTTTCTCCTGGAAGTCAAACACTCAGTAAATACACAGAAGCTACGTTTTGGTTTCTGTAACAGAAAACATCACCCAATCTTGGATTTTTTATTTTCTTGGTAATATTACAAACACTAACCTTTGGATTACCTGAGATAGTTCTGATACTCTCTGCTCTTTAAATAAACTCTTCTGCATAAGTTGGTTCTCTGCACTTTTCATGACCACAACCAAGTAGGAAGTTATCACTTACTAAACGGTTGGTGGAGTTCCCAGCACCATGACTTTCACATATGCACCTATCTCACGTGTCTGCATTTGGGGCTTTGGCCCTCTGTCTGTGTAAGACACATTGCTGTCACTCTCTCAGCCACCAAAGTCAGGGCTGTGAAGTCTTAGAGGACAATAGACTTGTGATGATCAGAAATATCCACAAGCCCTAGATCATTCTTTCTCTGAAGAACCTCTTTTCCTGGAGTTAGTTATTGTAAAATAACTGTGTTAGACATTGCAAAAATGCACATCATCCATGGATACAGTCTTCAGAATAAAACCCATCTTAAGAACTTTCTTAAAAGTGCAGAATCAGAAGCTTAATAAACTGATGAAGTTGAAAGGTCAACTCATCCTAAAGTATTAATATTTCCACATCTGACAAAATAAAGTTCCCTCTCTTCTTCTTGCCTTTCAGATTATGAAGTTCTCCTCTTTAGTTCTTGGCAGCAATTTGGAGCTCATCCTAAAGGTTCTAGAACTCTTGAATCCAACTCCCCACTTTCTGCTTGAGCTCTCAAAGCAAAACAGTGATCTTATGAAAATCATTCTTTGTGCTCCTTCTTTCTCTTCTGATTCCAACACTAGGGTATAGCTTCTATCTTTCAGCTTTGCTTGATTTACTTACAAAGGAAGAGTTAATATTCTAAAGCAGAAAAACCTGCTGTAATTATTGTGCTCTAATGTTCTGTAATTTAATTCTGTTCCATCTATAAGCTGGAAGCCAAGGATTTTTAGCACTTGCTTCATCATAATCATAATTATCAGCTGCGCAATATCACCCATTATAATGTTAACAGATACTATCGCCTGAATAAACCGGTGAGGTTAAGACATTTGGAAAGGAGAGATTTATTTCTCATAATGGGTCACGGCCTGCAGGGTGGTTTATCTGAGAGACCAGGAAGCAATAGCCTTGGGCAAAAGCCAAGAGCCTATGCTTAGAGGGGGGACAGTGGGAATAGGAATTTATGCTGAGCAAAGTGGCCAAATGAACATATTTAACAAGCCATGGGGGGAGTCATGATTATTTATGAAAGGAAAAACAGTGTGCACAATTGAGCTTAATGAACCTTCATAGTTCATGTGTACAAAAAATGGCATAATTAGTTTAATCCCAGGGTGAAGTTTTTTTTTTTTTAGAGACAGAGTCTTACTCTGTCACCCTCAGTAGAGTGCTATGTGGTGTCACAGCTCACAGCAACCTCCAGCTCTTGGGCTTAGGCAATTCTCTTGCCTCAGCCTCTCAAGTAGCTGGAACTGCAGGTGCCTGCCACAACACCTGGCTATTTTTTGTTGCAGTTTGGCCAGGGTGGGTTTGAATCCCCCACCCTCGGTATATGGGGCCAGCACCCTACTCACCTCGGTATATGGGCCCTGAGCCACAGGCACCGCCCCAGGGTGAAGTTTAAGCCCTCTGCTGTCAAATGTGAAGCATAGGACCTTCAAACCCTTACTGCACATACTCTGTAGTCTGGTTAGACCACTTCCTGGTTAGTAGCTGAAAGAATTCTTATCAGCTGTTATGCTAAAAGCAAAGAATGAGGACCAGCATTATGTGCTTGATTGAAATCAGCAGTAGAACAAGGCTTTCTTTCCAAAGGGATGGTTTTATTTAGCCCTTAGGGATGAAAGGCTAATGGTGGTTAACCAGGGAATGGGTACAAAGAGGCATGCCTGCTCTCCCATCCTATCATGGCCAGGAACTCAGTTTTAAGGTTTTGCCAAGGTTGAATTGTCCAAGAGTCAGCTGGAGTGCTTAGGATTTTATTTTTCGTTCTTGATACAAAGCAGCACACTGGAGCTGCAAGTGCCACAAGGTGATAAACTAACAGGTTTGTCTCACTAGAGACTTGCCCAGCTTTTGTGTGGGATGTGAGCCAGGGCTGACAACTAAGGTAACTCCAAGGCTAGCATGCAGTTGTGGGCTGAAGCCTGGAAGAGAAAAGGTGCAGCTGATTTAAGAGGGTCAGCCTGTGCCTGCCAGTCTAGAATCATGGGCTACTAAGCGTGGTGGAGCTTATAGGCACTGAAGTTCTTCAAGATTGTCAATTATCACAGTCTGGTTAATGTCCAAACACCACTAATGACCAGGAATTCATTCCCACTGAACATTTAGAAAAATCTTACGTTTAGATTTTACGTTGATTAAAATATGCCTTCCTATATCTTCCCCTTACAGATCTCAGTTCTGTCAACTGTGACAGCACACAAATCTTATCCTATTATTCATGGAAGCAAACATTAGATATAGGTGTTATATTCCTGTGTCCCCAACTGTTACTGCTAAATGTCTCCAATTAATAGTACAGTTTAAATTGAACGAATTAAATTTAAATTTTATTTATAATAAATTTATTAGTTAATTTAGTAATATTGAATTGATATATCAAATTAGGTAAATTCAATTGATGTATTTTAAAACAGATGCATCTTTAAGTTAATACTGGTAGTTTTAAGAGAGAAGGCTCAGGATGGATGTTACAGCATGTCAGCTCAGTGGTGGGCTTATTTTGAGACCAAGATCCAGGCTAGAGGGCTCCAAATTCAGTTTTGGGAGTCCACTCAGAAATGATTTTGTGGACGATCCATAATAATCTAGCTCATAAGAACTAACATACGTGGTAGAATTCTTACTCACATTACTGTTCTGAGAGATACATCCATCAAGAAGACTGGAACATTATCTTTTCAGCAGTAGAAACCCTTTGAAAACTATCTGAATATTAGATGAGTGATTATTCTAAATAAATAAAGCCTGAGGCACTCACCATCTTGACTGATCATAACTGGCATATGCCTGGAGTCCAACTGGTAGATTCTCTTCTGATAGTGCTGGAAAGAGATCCCAACAGATTCTGGATGAATAACTTTCTTCTTTTTCAATACTCATCATCTGCCATAAAATTCTCCTGTCACTCGTTACAGTTCTGTGTGTGGCATAATGTGTAGTGGCTCTGAGTGTTGGCTCTAAAGTACTTATTAAATAAAATGACTGAATAAACAAACTTGTGAGTCATTGGGATAGGATAAAGTCAATTGAAATTTAAAGGACTAGAGAATATTTTTTATTAGTTTGTTAGTTACTTAGTGAATAGTTTTAAAACATTTTCTCCTCAAATAAGATTTGTAAAAGACCCCAGTCTTTTCCTGATGATTTAGGAAACATTCCAGTATTAAAATTCATAACTTATCTTTCTGAGGAGTAAGGTGATTTAGCGAAGATATATAGGATATCCACTTTTATTAACTTTCCATTGAAGAGGTAAGATGTCTGATGTCTTCTCTATCCAACCCTGTTAGTGTACCATGTAGAACTCTGTAGCTCCTGTGCTCACTCTACAGGAGAGCGGGCTTCAGAACAGGCCAGGATGGGCAATCCAACCCCTTCAGATAAAGGAGGATGTGAGGTCAACTGCTGTGGCTGGGAGATCTGAGATGTAGTAAGGCACAGGAGTGCAGAAAGCACAGAATTGCTTCTATGATTAATGTCCTGAGGAGTTACCTAAGAATTAAATGAAGAAAAGTCAGACAGCCTTGAAGTCACCACTGAAATTACATATTATGAATTTGACGTTGAATCGAGGTGCAGAGTTTTGTAATTTTCTGTAGGAGCACCTGGATCCGCAGAAGAAGACAGACAAGATTGACTTTACCTAGCAACTGGGAATTGGCAAGGCAGTTAAGAGCAAAGGATTCTAGGAGGCTTGTTGGTATTAAATAACTAATTATTCAAACATAAAATCCTTCAGGGTCATTGGGCAAGAAATGTTTCAAAGCAGGGAGATTACTTACATGGATAGGTATGAAGGGTTCATAGACAATGAAGCTGAGAGCACCCTGTCATCTCCCTTATTGCTTAGGTCTGGCCACTTCTCTGGTTTCTACTTGTATGAGGGCAAGATGTTCTTACCCCCAGCTGAGTGATTTCCCCACATTTTGTATCCTTTGTTTAATTTCACTATTGTCTTGCTCCCCTTACAAATGACAATAACCTACCTGACTTGGTGCTCAAGCTAGTGAGTAGTTTAGTTGAGACAATGCTGCCATCTACTGGCCCTTGGTCATTTCACATGTCCATGGTGTCTGGGACAGGAAACAGGCAAGTGAAACCCAGACACAAATGAAAGATTTGGATATAAGCCTTAAAGGGGTCTGGAGCTCACGATGAGGGTAAAGAGAAAAATTATTAGGGAGAAGAAAGACAGAAGAATAAGAGTTTGGGGTCTAAAAAATATTTCAGGATTTGAGATGTCGACCACAGAGATGTATTAAGTGAGGATAATACTAAAGGAGTGGCTATGGTTGTGTGTAGTTGGAAAAGACCAATGAAGAAGGATATTAAAGTTGAAGGTCGAAGAGTTCAGGGTCAGGCTTGTTGCAAGGGATGTTCACATGTTCCACTTAAAGATGAGTATCCTTAGGGTCTATGTTTCAGTCATTTTTTCCACATTTCCCAATACATTGTCTATAAAATGTTGATTGAATTGATTTGAACACTGAAAACTCACTGATGGAGATTATAGGGAATAGAGTGGAGATTACAGCTGTGACTTACCTGATCTATAGTTTTATATGACATGCAGCTTTAAATATTTGACTTTCTCAAGGCAAGTAGCTATTTTCAGCCTTCAGAGAGTGCCTCAGCACATCCCCACTAGGCAAATCTCCCCATTCCTGATACTTGATGGTTTCATGTAAATGTCCCTAGAACAGGAAAACATCCTAGGTTTTGCTGTGTTTTCTTTACATGAAAGAAACACATCACACTTAACAATGCCCTTCTCACTTACCCTGCCTTTTATTCTTCATGTGAACTTTCTGTAAGCAAAATATTCATCCAGGCATTCTTTTTTTTTTTTTTTTTTGCCAGAGCCAGGCTTGAACCCACCACCTCTAGTATCTGGGGCCAGTGACCTACTCCTTTGAGCCACAGGCACCACCCCATATAGGCATTCTTAATCTAAGGTTCTCCAACCTCATGCTTTGGACATCCCATGAAATAAAATGCAAAATTTTGTGGTTTTGAATATGTCTATTTTCTCTCTTTTAAAAACTCAAATTCTTAAAGGATTATTTGGTCCATGAAAGAGGAAGAGCCTTTGTAGGCTTCCAACCTACAGCCTGAAGGCTGCCTGTAGACTATTTGAGGATTGTTTGGCTTATCTGGGATGTTGGAAAAAGTATGCACAGACTTTTTTCTTTGGCTCATCAGCTTTTGTTACTGTTTGTGTAGTTAATGTGTGAACAACTCCTATCCTTCCAAAATGTAGCAGAAAAAGAAAAAAAGCTGGACACCCATGCTAGGAAATTTGACTTCCTTTGATCTCAAGTAAATTTCTGTACCATCCTAAACCTACCTGATCTTCCCTCCTTTTTGAGTTCATAAAAATTTTGGACAGTTACTCTACTTTTCCATTTTATTCCAGGAAATATGGAATTCCTGTGTGAACTAAAAAATGAAACCCTAAGCTCTCTGCTACCTGAGTAGACTACTCTTGTCCAAGAGGGCCCCAGGAACACCTTCCAAGTGAGTTCCCTGCTGTATCACAATGGGAATGTGAGAGGTAAAGCACAATTGCACGCCTATGATTTCCTTCTGTAAGTATTCATGACTCCTCCTATAGCTTGTCAAATATGTATATTTGACCACTGCACTCAGTATAAAATTCTGTTGCTTTTGTCCCTTCTTTGAAGCATGGGTACCTGTCTGAGCTTTATTTATGAGAAATAAAACTCTCCTTTTTCTAAGATATAGACCTCACTAATTAATATTTTTAGTGAATACTTACATATCTCCTTTCTGGGTAGCTTGGCTCTTGTTCACACTGTTTTCAGTCTTTGGCCCACCCACAGGGATTTCCTTCTTCACTCTTGAAAGGTTAGAGGATTTCCAGAAATGTTTTTCATTCCATAGGCAGTGGTCTCTTTATTTCTGCTCACCCCAAATCACCGGCTTGACTCTTTCTGACACGGTTATTTAACTACCCTGAGGTACATTAGTTCTATAGGCAAGTTTATGGTGCTTCCCCAAGCTCTCAGCTACCTAAAGAATTGGTACCATTTTGATGACTATTTTGGTTGTCTCTTGAGCCTTAGGATATTTTTTCAAGCCAATCTATCTATAAGATGATTTCTTTCTTTGCTAGCTATAATAATGAATATTGATTTTTTTTCCTTTTATGTATTTATTTAGAGACAGGGTATCACCAGGCTATCTGGGCTAGAAAGAGTGGCATTATCATAGCTCACTGAAACCTCAAACTCCTGGGCTCAAGTGATCCTCTTGCTTTAGCCTCCTGAGTAGCTGCAACAACAGGCATGCACCACCATACCCAGCTAAGTTTTGTAGATGGGGTCTCACTATGTTGCTCAGGCTGGTTCCAAACTCCTGGCCTCAAGCAATCCTCCCATGTTGGCCTTCCAAAGTACTGGGATTACAGTTGTGAGCCAAAGCACCTGGCCTCAACCTTTTATTATAGAAAATTTCAAATGTATACGAAAGTAGAGAGGATAGATAGTAAATTGAATGTAATATACATATTACTCAGTTTTAGTATGATTCTATGACCAATATTATTTTATCTGTACCCTTTAACTTTTCACTGTCCTCCCTATTTTAAAGTAAGTTCCAAACATAATATCCCTTCATCTGTAAATATGTTAGTATATAGCTCTAAAAGATAAAAACTCTTCATACCCCATCACACCTAAACATTAGCAAAATTTAACAAAAAAATTCCCCAAGTCATTTATTGTTGAATAATAGTGGATGAAAGGAGTTCCTCTTGTTCAGAAAAAATTTCAATTTCACCCTGGAGCTAAAACCAAACAGTTACAGTTAAGCTTTACCAATTGCAAGCCATCAAACTGCTGTTTGATATATCAATTTATGATATTCAGCTTCTATTTCTCATATAAAAAATCAGAAAACTGAAAGTAAAATATTTTAAATACAAAGAGAAGAAAACAAACAAACAACTCCCCCCCCCAATTAGAAAATCAAAGATGGTTAAGTCCGCAAGAATGAATAAAGTTTATTTTTCACATTACTGGTTCAATAATATATGACAGATTCAAATATTTGATGCAAAGTACCTGCTGATAAATAATAAAATGAATAATCACAGGTTTCTAACATCTTACTCTTTCACAACTTTTATAAATTTGTCCAACTAATCTTTTGTCTGCTGCACACAAACTTTTACTACCATGCATTGTAACACATCTTAGCAGATTCCACTTCAGGTTGTACCAAATTAGAGATTTTTCTCAACAACTTAGAAAATATTTTTCTCACTTGTAGTTATTCCACACAGAGTATTCATAAAACCTAATTCTTTGATTACTTCAAACTTAACATTAACCTTTCAATTAAAAAAAACCCTGAGAAGTATTAGTAATATCTTTCAACTCATCAAGAGGAAAGGAAAGATAATCAGAACCATTGGCCTTATTTTTTTAACTGTTAATGCTGCTTACAATGTCTCAACTCTTCAACCAACTGTTGTTATCAAAATTTTTATGGTCTTAAACAAGTTTATTTTCTGTGTACACGTTTCTTTAGCTGATACATGTACAACGAAATAGAATTTAATTATCTTACCATTGGCAAATAGCTTTTCTTGCTTGCTAACACATGAGCTACTTAAAAAGTTAACTTTGGTTGCAGTCTCATTTACAATTATAATTCTTGTGAAGAAATTTTGCTATAATGAGATATTCCATTTTTAATTTCCTAATTTTTCTGCCTGTTGCTTTCTTGTGAGTTGAGCATTTTGTGATTCATGCTTAGTTTAGGAAGGCTGACATGTACTGTGTTGTTTTAGCATAGTCATACTGTTAGTGCATAATAAACAAGGCAAGTAAACAAAAACAAAATAAATAGAATGCCATAGTGACTTAAAAGTACAACATTTAAAGTTTACTTCTCTTGTTTTGACATGAAAGATATGCACTGGTAAAATAAAATAAATATATTTGGCACTTCAAATACTGGTGAGTTGACTTACTTAGTGATGAAAGTTCTACATATGGTCTCAGTACCACTCTTCAACTTTGCTGCTAAAACTCTAACCATAGATTATATGTAAATTAATGAGTGTGGACTAACTTTAATTTAAAATAATTTTCACACATCATAAAATATCATTGTTATTTTTTCAACCATTTAAAAATGTAAAAACCATTCTTAGTTTTCAGATTATACCAAGGCAGTGGCCTGGATGTGACCTCTGGGCTATCATTTGGAATTCTATGATCTAGACCATTGTACCTCTAAAACTCCTACTGATGAACCAGGCTCCTGAATCTTTGTAGGGTTTATCTCCTACAGCCTTTGATTGATATGCCTTACTGGGGCATTTAGAGGTCTAACTACTTTCTGCTACCAGGTCCAGTTGGCCTGGTATCGTCAAAATAGTGGTCCAATGACCTGAATGTCCAGGTGACCAAGGTCCGTTATCATTGTTCATCAACTATCTAGTTTAAGCAAGAACCAAACTGGTGAATTGAATGGGTTTTCATAAAGATCATTATTCCTGCATCCTTTTAAGTGTTTGAGGGAGACATGAATCCCAGCAGGATGCTTTGATGTTTCCAACTTACTATCTTTGCCCAGGAAAGAGGCTTAGGAAGTTTCTTTTAGAGGTTTTAAGAGTTTATATCTAGCCTTTTCCACCATAAGGACTTACTCTGCTGGTCATGATGGCTCACATCTATAATCTCAGACTAGTTTGGTTCTTGCTTAAACTAGATACAATTGCTAGAGGCCAGGAGTTTGAGCCCAACCTGGGCAACATAGCAAGACCTCATCTCCTAAAAAAGTAGACTTACTCTTTAGGGAACCAATGTGAGGGTTCTTCCAGTTACTAAGTATTCCACAGCCCTCTGACTTGGGCTAGAACTCCATTTATCTCTTGGCCCCTAAACATCTTCATTCTAATAAAGAAGCTGATGCTATTTGGGGTCATGTGGTTGGTGTCCATGTTAACTTATCCACAGTCTTGAAAATATTCTAAATATTCACTCTTCCTAGTGTACAGTGACTCTGGTGAATAGAACTACATTCCTTTGAGGAAGGATTGTGAATAGCTACTTTAACTGCTTGCTATGGTGTTGTAGGAAATTTCCTAAAGGGGACATGATTCTTTAATCAGTGTGTTCTAAGTCTGAAAAATTGCCTCCATTCTTGGAAATGGACAGAAGACTATGATTTCCAATTGGTCAGTAGACCAACCCAAGATCTTTTTTTGATATATAAATCGAACAACTCCTTTATTGCCTGCTCACATATCTTGCTCCTAGAATATCATAGTTTATAGTCTTTGCCACAGATTCCTGAGGTCAAGAATCCCTGGGCATTACTTGGGCTTTGTTACCCATTAGGATAATTATGTATACTCATCTTCCTACAGGGCAGAGGAAACCAACCTTTTTGGCACCAGGGACCCATTTCATGGAAAACAATTTTTCAATGGACCAGGGTAGGGAGAGATGATTTGGGGATGATTCAAGTGCATTACATTCACCTCAAGTCATCAGGCATTAGATTCTTATAAGGAGTGTGCAACCCAGATCCCTCATATGTGCAGTTTACACTGGTATGTGTGCTCTTAGGAGAGTCTAATGCTGCTACTGATCTAACAGGGGGTGGAGCTCAGGTGATGATGTGAGCAATGAGGAGTGGCTGAAAATACAGATGAAGCTTCACTTGCTCATCCACTGCTCCCCTTCTGCTGTGTGACCCAGGCCACAGACTAGTACTGGTCCACAGCCCAGGGATTGGGACTTATAGCTATAGGGTCATTGTGGTAACTAATGAAGTCAACTAATTCCACCAATCCTGTCTTCTCTTTGACAGTTTTATTCTGTCAACTGGCTATTCTAGACTCTATCATCCCTACTGAGACCAGGGAGCCAAATTTACTATGTTCTCTCCTATTATCAACCCTACCTTTATTCATCATTGCTTGTTGTGAAGAGAGTGTCCTCTTCCTGGGAAACATAATCATCTAGTGGTTCTCTGGTGGTACACAATAAGTCAGTTCTGACATGCTGTCTCTGAGCCTTTTAACTCATTCCTCTGCCATGGAATTTCCTCTATATCTACCTCATTTACTGAAGGCATCATTTTTTTTCTAAGTTTCAAAGAAATTTTTTAGAACCACATCCAGGTGTCCTTTCCAGGATAAGCTAGGAGAAGAGAAAACAAAGAGCAAGGAGAGTGAAAGAATAGGCTACACATCTTCCCACTGTTAAGTCCTTTAACCAAAATCACTTCTGAACTGAGGGAGGATAACACTTGGAAATGTATTTTAGTTTGAAGTTTTTAGCCAGATAGTACCTTTTTAAAATTAATTAATTGATTACTTTTGATTTCAGATTAATATGAGGATACAAATGTTTAGGTTACATTGTTTTCATTTCTAAGGTAAAGTTGAGGTTGAGCCTTTCACCCAGGGTGTATGCTGAACACCCTCCTCTCTCTCCCCTCTTCTGCCTCCCCCTCCTCTTGCTAGACTCTACTGGTGTTTTTTCTTTTATGTACATGTTTATATATTGGTTTCATATTAGTACTGAATACATTTGTACATTTGATACTTTTTTCCCCATTTTTGAGATAACTTCACTAAAAAGAATGTGTTTTAACTTCATCCAGGTAAATACAAAAGTTGTAAAGTCTCCATCTTTTCTTATGGCTGAATAGTACTCCATGGTATACATTATACCATAGTTTGTTAATCCATTCATGGGTTGATGGGCACTTGGGTCACTTCCATGCAGTAACGATTCTGGTGCAAATGTCCTTGTGGTAAAATGATTTTTGTTCTTCTTGGTAGATACCTAGTAATGGGATTGCAGTATCAAATGGAAGGTTGACTTTTAGTTCTTTAAGAATTCTCCATACCTCTTTCCATAGAGGTTGTATTAGTTTGTGATCCCACCAATGATGTAGAAGTGTTTCCTTTTCTCCACATCCATGCCAGCAGCTGCAGATTAGCCTATATCACAAAATCTAGACAGTACCTTTTTGTACATGAAAAATCAGATTTTTTTTGTACTCACAAGTGAATGAGAAGTGATTGGAATGCCCTTATATCTGCCTGTGATATCTCCAAGGAACAGGGAAGAGACCTAATCCTTCAATATTTTGAAGGCAGTAGTGGAAGAAAAATAGGCTGCTTCCTCATTGTTGTCACCACCCCTTACAGGCAGTTCAAATAAACTTGTTGCACAAGTATTGCAGTGCAAATGGTGTTGCTGCCTCCTAGTTCTTTGGCCTGTTTTTTTGCCATTAGAAAATGTGTTAAAACAAGCCATCATACAATATGAAACCACTAGATAGTCCATCTTTTATAAACAAAGAAAAAAAATACATTAAATCTGTGTACCATATTATGTGAATTGATTTTATGACTGGGAAGTAAGTGCCATACAAACATCTGAGCCATGTGCTATGGAGCTCAAGGTAAGAAATAAATAGCTCTTCCATGGGTGTGGGGTTGCTGGTCAAAGTTTTGTAAAGAGGATGATACATACTTATAGAAAAGAAATCTTTTCAGGTAGCAGTAACAATGGGAAACAGCATGGCAGTATGATACTAGGAATGAGAAATCTAATTTAGATGAAATAAAGAACACATGGAGGGATGTAATGAAAAACAGAGCCTGAGTCATAAATTCTTGCCTCAGCCAATGTCCAAAAGAGATTTTCCTAGTTTTTCTTCTAGAATGTTTACAGTTTTAGGTCTTATCTTTAAGTCTTTAGTCCATCCTGTAAATTAAATAAACAGAAATTTTTCAAAAAAAGACATACAAATTGGCAAGAAATGTAGGGAAAAATACTCAGCATGACTAATGATCAGAGAAATGTAAATTAAAAGCACAATGAAATACCACTTACTCCAGTCAGAACGGCCATTATATAAAAGTCAAAAAACAAGAGATGTTGGTGGAAATGTAAATTAGTACAACCTCTTTGGAAAGTAGTATGGAGATTTCTCAAAGAACTAAAAATAGATCTACTATTTGATCCAGAAATCCCACTACTGAGTGTCTACCCAAAGGGAAATAAATTATTATATCAAAATAATATAGACCTGGCTCGGTGCCTATGGCTCAACCGGCTAAGGCACCAGCCATGTACACCTAAGGTGGCGGGTTCAAGTCCCCAGCCTGGGCCTGCCAAACAACAATGACGGCTGCAACCAAAAAATAGCCGGGCGTTGTGGCGGGCACCTGTGGTCCCAGCTACTTGGGAGGCGGAGGCAGGAGACTCGCTAGAGCCCAGGAGTTGTAGGTTGCTCTGAGCTGTAATGCCACGGCACTCTACCCAGGGGGACAGCTTGAGGCTCTGTCTCAAAAAATATATGTATAATATAGACCTTAGTGCAGCACTATTCACAAGAGCAAAGATACATAATCAACCTAACATCCATCAGCCAATGGCTGGATAAAGAAAATGTGGTAAGTATCTACCCGGAAATACTACTCAGCCATAAAAAGGAATAAAATAATGTCTTCTGAAGCAACTTGGATGGAACTGGACACCATTAGCCTAAGTGAAGTAACTCAAGAAGGGAAAATCACTTATAAGTGGAAATTAAACTGTGGTTGTGCTTGGTCATACAGAGTGAAATAACCCTGGAGACCCCAAAAGGTGGGAGGGTAGAAGGGGAGTGAGAGGTGAAAAATTACCTTTTGCATACAGTATGTAACATATGGAATATGTTAAAAGCCCAGACTTCACCTCTATGCAATGTATCCATCTAATAAAACTGCTCATATACTTTCCAAATCTATTTTCTTAAAAGTTTAAAAAAAAACCTCTTCCCCTCACCCCCACCAAAGTCTGAGAAATATATCTGGCCATTATCTGGATAATCTTGGACACAAGGTGGCAGGATTTATAGATCTTAGTAGTCATATGCTATGGTTTGAACATATGTGTCCCTCCAGTATTCGTATGTTGGAACTTAACCCCCAAAATGATGGTATTAAGAGGTGGGGACTTGGTGAGGTGATTGGGTACTGAGGACTCCACCTTTATGAATGGAATTAGTGCCTTTGTAGAAGGGTTTGAAGGAAACTGTCAGCTCCTTTGACATTTTATGCCATGTGAAGACTCCACAGGGAGTATCCTCACCAGATAATGAATCTTCTAGCACTCTGATACTGAAGTTCTTAGCCTCCAGAACTGTGAGAAATAAATGTCTATTGTTTATAAATTTCCTAGTCTAAAGTATTTTGTTACAGCAGCAAGAATGGACTAAGACATCATAAGAGATTGATTACAACTTATACTAAAAATAATTTCTTTAAGTTCTTGTTTATAAACTGAGCCTCCAGATAGAGTCTATGGGAGTAAGACTCCATTAAGGGAACAATGGGAAGAGACTGGTGAAGAAGCAGAGTAGTGACTGGGGTACCTACACGATACTATTCTAATGTGAAGGAATGAGGGAACAGAGAGAGCCTGATGTTCTCGTTTGGTCCACCAGTGAGCAATAGCTGAGGTGGAAGTAGACAAGTTACTTCTGAATCTGGCTGCCTGCAATAAGTCCATCTCTTCCTGAGGGGAGGGTGAGGTAAAAATTTTTTAAAAGTCCATCTCTGTCCTAAGGTCCACCTACTACCTCATCCCAGTCTGATCCTGGTCTGTGTACAGAAAGTGAAAGGTACACCTCTGTGTCAACTCTGGGTGCAAAGGGTCCTTTTCCCTCAAGTTGCTCACTTAACCTTAAAGCTGAATACAGGATCCAGCTGAACTTAGTATCAAAATACCATGTTTATGCTAGCAAGCATATGCTTTCCCCTCTTGATCATCAAAAGAGAGTAATTAGAATGCTGCAAATGTATTAGAAGCACCTCAATAAATGTCTTAGGAGAGTTGCGTAGGGGTGCTATATAATAACACACATAAAATAGTTATCACTCTCTGGCACAGAGTAGACACTCAATATTAAGTTCCCTTCCTGTCCTTTTCCTACAGAAGAAAGTGGCACCAAAAAAGTAATTTTTGTCCTATAAATTCCCTGTTTGACCACCTCCCATGCTGATAAATTAAGACATGTCCTCCCACTAATTTCTCTGCCATTCCTGCAGACATCCTTATATGAGATGGCTTCATCCTTACCCCTTTCCATCCCCTTCTTCTGGACACCTGTGCTATGCTGCTGTCCCTCAATGATGCAATACCTCAAACAGTACCCGTTGCCCTGGTATGAGCTGACTAATGCCAGAGAAACAGAAGGATTTCTTCACCTCAGCTTAGATACAATTATGTTTTTCTAGGCTAAGTGTTTCTTTAGGGTTTTGTTTTGTTTGGTTTGGTTTGGTTTAACAGCCACAACTTGTTGTTGACTCACATTTAGTTTCTAGCCAAAGGAAATCCCTGAGCCTTTTTCCCCCCATGTGATGCTTGTTAAGCTGTCTCACCCCCACCCAGATCTGGGACAGCTGTTTTCTTTTCTAGACCTGAGTAAAGGACTTCTCATGCCCATTAAATTCCATCTTGTTAGATTCATTTTATCCATTCTAGCCTTTAGCACATCAACTGTCCAGTTTCATTGCCACTCAACACAGCCATATTTTTCAAATTAGATTGGTTGCCCAGTGATATCCTTTATTGAAGACATTGCTAAAACGTTTCAGCAGCACAAGAGGCACAAAAGCCCTGTGACCTGTCAACAGAGTCCTCTTAACAGGCCGAAAGGAAATTCATTAAGCACCATTCTTTGTGTATGTTCATTCAACTAGACATGTATTCATCTAATTGATCTAGAACCAGTCCACACATTATGACACATTTTGTGAAACAAATCATGAGGGACTGTGCCAAGGACCTTATTCAAGCCCTTTATCCACAATGTATGCTGCATTCACTCCATTTTTCAATCTAGAAAAGTAAAAATAAATTTGCTGTGGAATGGTTTATTCTTTGGGACTACTGTACCAACATCTGAGATACACTGCCCTTCCCCATCCCCCTCACTCACACACACACACACAGAAAAGCCTGTTGTGGGGAA
Source organism: Galago senegalensis (assembly GCA_963575145.1). NCBI lineage: Eukaryota > Metazoa > Chordata > Mammalia > Primates > Galagidae > Galago > Galago senegalensis. The sequence continues at coordinate 5,018 of CAUYTI010070957.1, read as the reverse complement.
GATGAGTTAAATTAGGCTTTCTCACCTGAAGGCCATGAGGTGCCAGGCCTGAGGACCATGAGGTGCTTGATTGTTTTGAATAACTATGCTTAAGCTGGCAGGTAGACAGTGGGAAACTGAGACAGGAAAATGAAGGCAGTCAATAAAGGTACATTATGAAGTAAGTTACCTCCGCAGGTGACAGAATTTCAGTCCTATTGTGGGACTCTAGGAGAAAGTGCAGGATAGGACTTAAAGTTACCTAAGTCAAGGACCAGAAGAATAGGATAACTATCCACCAGACTGCCACTCATCTTTGGCTGATGGCTATTCTGGGGGCACTAACCCTTCAGTGCTTCCAGCCTCTTCACAGGAGAGTCCAGTGCTCTCTGGGTCAATAAAAGCCCCCTAGGCAGAGAATCAGAAGTGTTCCCAGTATGCAGCCTTCTGTATGTAGAAGTGAGTCTTGAGGGGATATGGGTAGGTTGTGCAAGAATCAGACTCTCTGCACGCTAAGAGTGAGTGAAGTCCAGTGAAGTCCATACAATCACCAAAGCAAAGCTCTATACCGTTCCACTCTTTAGAGGTCAAGAAGATGGAATCAGCAAAGGAGACCAAGGCAAGGCCAGGGAAAATGGGAGGGTGAAGTCCTGGAATCCAAGGTAAGAATGCTCCAATCAGGAAGTAGAGATCAACCATGTCAAGTGCTGCAGAAGTGTCAAGTAAGGTGAGGAATGAAGATTGACCATTGGGATTAGGGACTGGGAGGACACTGGTAACCTTAACGGGAGCAGCTTGGAGGTTTGGTTCAGGATAAGGGATGATTCAAAGGAGGAAAGGAAAAATGGTGACAGTCTATACAGACAACACTTAATTTTGTTGCAGAGAAACCAAAGAGTATGGGGGGAGTGGTTAAAAGAGAGGCTGTGTGTCTGTGTTTGCATGTTGAAGATGGGAAATGCTGCCAGATTGTATGTTTATGGGATTAAACCAGTTGATAGAGAAGAACAGATGGAAAAAAGAAAGAAAATTACGGAACTGCTATGCCCTTAGAAAGTGCTATGCTAGGGACATGGTTTGTTTGGCTCCGCTAAGGCTCCTGTTGAAATAAAATTCCCAGTGACAGAGGTGAGGACTGATTGGGAGGTGTTTAGATCCTGGGAGCCAATCCCTCACAAATGGCTTGGTGTCATTCTCCTGGGAAGTGAGTTCTTCCTCTTAGTTCCCTCAAGAGCTGCTTGTTAAAAAGATCCTGGCATCTACCCCCACCTCTCACTTGCCTTCTCTCTTGCCTTATGATCTGCACACACCAACTCCCCTTTGCCTCCCACCATGAGTGGAAGCAGTTTGAGGCCCTCACCAGATTCAGGTGCTGGAGCCTTCTTCTTGCACAGCCTGAAGAACCATAAGCCAAATAAACGTATTTTCTTTATAAATTATCCAACCTCAGGTATTCCTTTATAGCAATGCAAAACAAACTAAGACAATGAGAGAGAATGAAGACCTTGTACACCACTGGGGAGGGGGGCTTCCTCAGGAGCACAGACTATCTATCAGGAGCAAGAGTGGGAAGGCAATGGGTGTGGCCCCAGATACAGACAGGTGATGGACTGTGTAGAAATTCTCTTCTTACAGGCAATAATTTTGAAAAAAAACCCAGGAAGTCAGCTCAGCCAGTAACTGGTGACTGGGGCAGAGGGGACAGTGGAGGAGAGAGGAAATGGGGAAGGGTGGCCAAGCAGCATAAAGCAAGAGCACAAGAGCTGTCAGCCGGATTGTGTTTTCCTCCAGCCACGTTCAGCTGCTTGGGCACAGGCATGATGTAGGTGAGAATTAGATTTAACCAAGGCTGGGGATGCTTTACTTACAATCTCCAACATTTAATTTTGCTCTAGGACAGCGGTTCTCCACCTGTGGGTCGTGACCCCTTTGTAACAATGAAAATACTTCAAGGTATTAGGAAGGTTGAGAACCACTGCTCTAGGAAGAGAGTATATAGTAATTAGCTAAGGATAATCCTGAATTTCCAAGATTTTTGAGAATATGTTATAAGCAAAGCCAGACAAAAGATTTAAGGGAAAGCAAAGCAGAAGATGCTTTACTCAATCTATTTTGAAAGTATTTCAATGTAAAAACTGAACCGGAATTTAGCAGGAAATTACAGGTTAACCTCTTTATCCTCAATAAATGTTGTGAGCTGGCTTTCTTCTCTGAGTCTAATGCATCCTGTAGCCAATGATTAGCTAAGTAATCAGAACCCAACGTATCATTTAACTATTAGAATTGTAAATAACTTGTTCCAGTTTACAAGAGGCTGAGTATATTATTACACAACCACAGGGATTTAAGAAGCAAGAAGAGTGTGTTTGACGTAGCTCCACCTTTTACAGTAACAGTGTCTTGTCTTACTTTGGATATTTTTCAGGTACAGTTCACCTGATTTAACCAACACCCTCTTATATCTGATGAGCCTCTCTCTATCTCTCTTATATCTGATGAGCCTCTGGTCAAAGACTGTAAGAAAACTCTCGCATACCTGAAGCTGGATAATTGGAACCTCTATTTTACCCCAGCCAATGGTAATTTAGGTACTGTGGCTTTCTGTTCTGGTATCTATTTGGTTTCTAGACAAGGTCAAACAGCTGATCTATAGGTGCTCAGAAGACATCCATAGCACCAAGCCACAGGAGGTGTCCAAGAAAGAAGGGGAGATAGAGGGTTGAATAGTGTCCGCCCAAGAATATGTTCATGTCTCAATTCCCAGTCTCTGTGGACCTAAGCTTATTTGTAGAGGTAATTAAATTAAGAATCTTTGGATGAGATTGTCATAGATTTAGAGTAGTTGATTCTAAATCCAGTGACTGTTGTCTTTCTAAGACAGTGGTTCTCAACCTTCCTAATGCCACGATCCTTTAATACAGTTCTTCATGTTGTGGTGACCCCTAACCATGAAATTGTTTTTGTTGCTACTTCATAACTGTAATTTTTCTACTGTTATGAATTGTAATGTAAATATCTGATATTAGGCGAGCCCTATGAGAGGGTTGTTTGACCCCCAAAGGGGTCACAAGCCACAGGTTGAGAACCGCTGTTCTAAGAGAAAGGAGAAGGAGATTTGACACATGCAGAAACTCAGAGATGAAGATGTTGTCAAGATGGAGACAGAGAAGTCTACAAGTGCCAAGGGTTGCTGGCCAGTACCAGAAGCCAGAAGAGAGCATGGAACAGATTCTCCTTCAGACTCTTCAGAAGGCGCCAACCCTGCAGACACCTTGCATTCAGACTTCCGGCCCACTGAACTGTGGAAGAATACATTTCTATTGTTTTTAAGCCACCAATATGTAGTAATTTTTTAAAGAGCCCTAGAAACTGATATAGGGAGTGAAATCATATTTTAATAAAGTGAGATGGCCAGGAGAAAGACAATGAAGCATTCTTGGGGCTAGGGAAGGAGACTGAGACCACTGTAGCTTCCAAAGCTTTAGTGTTTCCAGGAGGTGTCTCTGTAGGAGACATAGAAGAATATGTCTCCTTCAGAAAGTACACATCCTGATAGTCTGGAAAACCTTGTAATTACCTGAATCTATTGTCCTATTTCCTTGAAAGTGTTTGAAAATATTTTGTTCCCCCGAAAGTCACACTCATATGATTTAGTCAGCCTGATCCTACTGTCCTGAAGTCTCCACTAGAAGCTTGTAGGTTCTGAGAAGGCTGTGCTTGGGGAAGGCAGCCCTCGGGGAGGGCAGCCTTCCGGACCAGCAGTTCTCAACCTCTGGGTCGCGACCCATAGGAACTGTATTAAAGGGCTGCAGCATTAGGAAGGTTGAGAACCAATGTCTAGACCCTTGTATGTCCCTGATTCCTGAATTGTCTCATCTGGAATGAAAAGAAATGACAACCAATATTACACTTTGATCTTTTATTCATCTGCTGCTTTTCTTTTATTCAGCATGTTCTGTAACCTAAGTGCCCTCTCCTTCCTAGGGAGTCCCGGCCAATCCTTCAAAACTTGTCCAAATGCCTTCAGCCCTGTGAAACCCTCCTTGGAAGTGCAGAATCAATTCTGCCTTCTTCTACATTCCCACACACCGATGTAACTCTATTAAAGGACTTATAGCATTCGATCATAGCTTAGTTTTTAGGTATATCTTACCCGAAATACCCCAGAAGAAGCATCATGACTTATTCATGTCTGAATCACCAGCACTTAATCTAGAACCTAGCTCAATAAATACTTTTTGTGTGAAATAAGGAAAACAGTACCTTAGACCAGTGTTGTTTAACTTTTTCTATCTCACAGCACACTTGAACCTATAGTTAAACTTCTGGAACACACTTCAATTATGTTGATCAAAAAAGAGTAAAAAGAAAGATTATACTTACTGTGCTTCAAACTTCTTTCAAAAATAATTTAGCAAATGATATTTAAAAATTTTTGTACCATACCTAAGATCCTTTCACAGCACACTGGTGTGCCATGGCTGGGCCCATTGAAAATCTCTGCCTTAGAAAATCTCTAGTAACGAGTCAAAGTATACAACTGCTATGATTTCACTTTATCAATTTTGGATTTCAAGGCATTGAAATCCATAGAATTTGGAAAATGAACAAAGTAGCATAAAAATTAGTGTGTCCTATGTGAGCAAAGAGGTCAGTGCAGAATTATATTCAGTGCAGACGTATCTGAGTGTTTGCTGCTTTGCCACTGTGGTCAGGGAAGAACTACTTTCCAGCAGATGTGAAGGGCAGTGTTCTTGAATATGTGGGATGTGAGTTCTTCCTCTTTTGGATTTAAGATTCGGCAAAGGATTTTCAGGATTAATCACTGAAGAGGCGCATTGGACCATATTTCCTTCGTCTGGTCACTGCAGAAAACTGGTGTTAATACCAGTTAATGTTTAATGTGATGTTATCATTCCATGCCCTCCCCATTTTTTCTTTCATTATCTTTTCCTCAGATTTACACCTGGAGTTTTATGTAATTGAAAATACAGCATATTTCAAGGGTGCAAGTCAAATCTATCAAATATAGAACATAA
>CAUYTI010070956.1:0-29642 GCA_963575145.1 Galago senegalensis | reverse complement strand
TCCGCCTCCCAAGTAGCTGGGACCACAGGCGCCCGCCACAATGCCCGGCTATTTTTTGGTTGCAGCTGTCATTGTTGTTTGGTGGGTCCGGGCTGGGGATTCGAACCCACCACCTTAGGTGTACGTGGCTGGCGCCTTAGCCGGTTGAGCTATAGGCGCCGAGCCGGTTATTTAGCTTTTATTGTATGGTCAATTCCATGATGGAAGCATGATATGAGCTTGGCCAAGAATTGTTGAGTGGGCCAGGTGCCAAGAATCTGTATTCTGAGTACTCTGGGAGGCCGAGGTGAGAGGATCTCTTGAGCTTAGGAATTTAAGACCAGCCTGAGCAAGAGTTAGACCCTGTCTGAAAATATAAAAATTAGCCAGGTGTCATGACAGGTGCCGATAGTCCCAGCTACTTGGCAGGCTGAGGCAAGAGGATCAGTTGAGCCCAAGAGTTTGAGGTTGCTGTGAGCTGTAATGCCATGGCACTCTTGGTGACAACTTGAGACTCTGTCTAAAAAAAATACCAAACAACATATATACTTAATTGAAAAGGATTAAAAGCTTCCCCCCGACATCAGAAACAAGACAAGAATTCTCACTCTCAACACTTCTGTTCAACATTGTACTGTAAGTTTTAGGCAGGGAAATTTAGGAAGAAAAAGAAATAAGAGGCATCCAGATCGGAAGAGAGATGTAAAGCTATCTCCATTTGCATGATTCTGTATATAGAAAGTCCTGAGGAATCTACATGCACACACCCACATAAAGTATCAGAACTAATGCATGAGTTCAGAAATGTGGTAGGTTAAGAGACTAATACCAAAAAATCTATTATGTATCTATACACTAGCAATGAACTATCTGAAACATAAATAAATGGGACTTGATTAAATTTAAAAAGCTTCTGCACATCCCAAAAAACAATCAATAAACAGACAACTTACACAATGGCAGAAAATATTTGCATGCTGTACATCTGATAAAGGGCTAATAACCAGAATCTGCAAAGAACTGAAGCAGATCATCAAGAAAAAAATCAACGACCCCATTAAAAAAGCAGACAACAGACATGAACAGAAGCTTTTCACAAGAAGACCGACTAACGGCCAATAAACATAGGAAAAAATGCTCAGCATCACTAATCACCAGGGAAATGCAAATCAAAACCACAAGGAGATACCACCTAATCCCAGTGAGAGTGGCTTTGATCAAAAAATCCCAACACAATAGATGATGGCATGGATGTGGGGAGAAAGGAACACTTATACATTGTTGGTGGGACTACAAACTAGTCCAATCTCTGTGAAAAACAGTATGGTAGGGTGGAGATTCCTCTGAGGACTAAAAGTGGACTTACCATTTGACCCAGCAATCCCTCTCCTGGGTATTTACGCAAGAGGAAAAAGGTCATTTTATCAAAAAGACACTTGTACTAGAATTTGTCTAGAATGCAGTACAATTCACAATCACAAAGATAGGGAATTCCTGAGTGGATTAACAAAATGTGGAGTGGAGTATTATTCAGCCATAAGAAATGAATTAATATCTTCTGCAACAATCTGGATGGAACTGGAGACCATTGTCCTAAGTGAAGTATTGCAAGAATGGAAAAACAAATACCACATGTACTTACTATTAAATTGAAACTAACCGATCAGCACTCACATGCAGGGATGGAAGTGAAACTCAATGGAAGCAGGTGGGAGGAATGAGGAGGGAACGAGTGAAATCATACCTAATGGGTACAGTGTGCACTATCTGGGTGATGGGCACACTTATAACTTTGACTCAAGCAGCACACAGGCAACTCACATAACCAAAACATTTGTAGCCTTGTAATATTTTGAAATTTAAAAAAAAAGAAAAGGCACTCAGCATGGTGGCTCGTGCCTATAATCCTAGCACTCTGGGAGGCCAATGCGGGTGGATTGCTTGAGCTCAAGAATTCAAGACCAGCTGAGCAAGATTGAAACCCTGTCTCTCCTAAAAACAAACCAGGTGTTGTGGCGGGTGCCTGTGGTCCCAGCTACTTGGGAGGCAAAGGCAAGAGGATCCATTGAAACCAAGAGGTTGAAGTTGTTGTGAGCAATGACGTCATGGCATTCTACCAGAGCAACAAAGTGACAATGTCTAAAAAAGAAGAAAGAAAAGAAAATGATTCATCAAAAAGGATAAAATACTAGGAACAAAGGAAGTGTAAGATTTGCATATACAGATCTATTAAAAATGTTGAAAGAAATTAAAGATCTAAACAAATGGAAAGATGTACAATTTAATATTGTTAATATGACAATATTCCCTACACAATCCTTATCACAATCCTTATCAACTCTCAGCTGGTTTGAAGAAATAAATAAGCTGTCTTAAAATTAATATGTAGCTCAGCGCCTATAGCTCAGTGGTTATGATGCCAGCCACACCACTGGGGCTGGTGGGTTCGAACCCAGCCCGGGCCTGCTAAAACAACAATGACAATAGCAACAAAACAGCTGGGCATTGTGTGACTCCTAGCTACTTGGGAGGCTGAGGCAAGAGAATCGCCTAAACCCAAGAGTTTGAGGTTGCTGTGAGCTGTGACGCGACAGTACTCTACCAAGGGTGACATAGTGAGACTCTCTCTCTCAAAAAAAAATTAATATGCAAATGTAAGGAGCCCAGAATAGCCAAAACAATTTTAATAAAAGAAGAACAAAGTGAAAGACTCATACTGCCTGATTTCAAAACTTACTACAAATCTATAGTAATCAAGACAGTGTGGTCCTGACATAAGGACAGACATAGAGACGATGCCACAGCATGGAGAATCCAGAACTAAACCCTCATGTTTGTGGTCAGTTGATTTTACAAGACAATTAAGTGGGGTAAAGAATAGTCCTGTCAACAAATGGTACTATGTCTCCTACAAAAGAATGAATTTGAGCCCCTTCCTTACACCATAAAAAAAATTAACTCAAAGTGGATCATAAACCTGACTATGAGAGCTAAAATCATACAACTCCCGTAAGAAAACATAGAAATAAGTCTTGGTGACTTTGATTTTGTGATAGAGTCTAACATATAGCGCCAAAAGTATAAGCAATGAAAGAGATAGATAAATGCAACAACATCAAAATTAAAACTTTCGTGCTTCGAAGGACACAATCAAAAATGTGAAAATATAACCCTCGAATGGGAGGAAAAATTTGCAAGTCATATATCGGACAAGTGAGTGGTATCTAGAATATATAAAAAGACAATTTAAAAACAGCCAAAGGGTTTGGATAGGCATTTCTCCACAGAAGACATACATATGGCCAATAAGCACATGGAAAGATGTTTAGCCTCATTAGTCTTTAGACACATGTGAATCAAAACCACACTGAGATAACAGTTCACCTCCACCAGCCTGGCTATCCATAAAAGAGCAGGCATTGTCCAGGACAGAGACCTCGGAACTCTTACACATTGCTGGTGGGAGCATAAACTGGCACAGCCACCTTGGGGAATAGTTTGGTGGTTTCTTAAGATGTCAAACATATTCAATAACCCAGAAATTCCACGCTTACGTATATACCCAAGAGAAATGAAACACATGGCCACACAAAAGTTTATATTTGGATGTTCATAGCAGCATTAGCTATGGTAATAGCCAATATGATCATAGTACTCCATAAGTGGGATATTACTAGCTCTATTTAGCTGAAATAGCGAAAAGGTAGAAGTAACCCAAAGGTACATGACTTGATGAATAGATATTTTAAAAATGTGTTCTAAACCGATAAAATGGAATATTATTTGGCAATAATAGGAATGAGATATTCCTACATACTATTAATACAACATGGATGAACCTTGAAAACATCATACTAAATGAACGAACCTAGCCACAAAGACCATGTATGTTAAGACTCCACTTACCTGAAATGTTAGAATAGGTCGATCTACAGAGACAGAAAGCAGATTAGTAGTTGCTAGGGCTGGGAGGAGGATGGAAATGGGCAACGACTGCTAATGGATACTGGGTTTTTTGGGGAGTGGTGAAAATGTTCTAAGATTAGATTGGGCTAATGGTTACACAACTCTGTGAATATACTAAAAACCACTGAACTGTATACTTTAAATGTGTGAATTATATGGTATAAGAATTGTAACTCAATAAAGCCGTTTTTAAATAAAAGGTCACTGGGGTCTGAACAGTGTGGTGGAAGTCAGGGGAGACTCCTCTTGGTCTTCCAATGCGGCCACTTGCAATTCTCGTCAAACCAGGTCAGTCTGTTAGTCCCCAGATGGGAGGTCCACTGGACTTTCATTTTTCATTTCAAGACAAGGTTCAGGGTCAAGGCTATTTCAACCTGCCATATAGTAGGAGTTAACAAGTGCTTGGTGAATGAGCATGCATTTGCATCAATGTCACTGGTCACTGCCCAGCTGCAGCAGTCTCCATAGGAAGGGTGGGGAAGAATCCGGCTCCTCAAGGACAAAACTGAAGAGCTCCTAAAACTTTCTCTCAGAAGAGTCCTCCCTGAGTGCAGCAGAGAATTTGCTCATCTCCAGGGTACAGTGAGAAAATTCTTATGTTTTTCCTTTAAAATTCTTATGCCATGTGCATCGTAACTCTAATATTTCCGAGCTTGTTTTAATTTTTAAAATGCTTTAAATTGCTAATAAAACTGATGCTTCAGGGAGATGTGCTGTTTATTCTTGTGATCTAGAGTACATCTGAGTGTACGCTGCTGTGTTCATTCAGGAGAAGGCAGTGGGCAAATACTACTTGGGTGCCCACGATGTGCTAGGCAGAGAGGGATGCTGTCACAGACACAGTGCCTGCCTTCCTGGGACTCTGAGGTGAGAAGAAGTGTGTAGCCCCATCTGGGGGGAGGAGAAATAGCTTGGTAGAGAGGACAGGATTGGGGAGTACAGAGTTTTAAAGCTCATAAGAACATTGCCTTAAATAAAAACCAAAATTGCTAGGGGTGGTAGCTCACATCTAGCACTCTGGGAGGCTGAGGCTGAAGGAACACTTGAGGTTGAGAATTTGAGACCAGCCTGAGCAAGAGCAAGATCCCTTCTCTACTAAAAGAAAAATTAGCCAGGCCTGGTGGCATCCGCCTGTCGTCCCAGCCTCAGGAGGGTCAGGCAGGAGGATTGCTAGAGGCCAGGAGTTTGAGGTTGCAGTGAGCTATGATGATGCCACTGCACTCTAGCCAGGGTGACAGAGCAAGAGTCTATCTCAAAAATAAATAAATAAATAAATAAATAAAATGACCAAAATTTATGTTCATCATAGTAAAATTTTTGCTAGCAAAAAGTTGGAAACTGTCTTAAATGTCTATTAGTGGAAGGGTTAAACAAATCATAGTACCCCTGTGTATGGGATGTTATTTAGCTATTTAATGATAATGGAAAATTTTAGTAAGAAAGGAAAAGGCTTATAATAACTTTTTATGTGAAAACAAGGCAAAAATGTAAAAATTAGTCGGGTATGGTGATACGCCTCTGTAGTCCCAGCTATTCAGGAGGCTGCAATGAGCTATGATGACACCACTGCACTCTAGCTTGGGCAACAGAGTGAGGTCCTATCTCAAAATAATTTTTTTTTAAAAAAACAGAATACCAAATTATATGCAATAGGGTCTCAACATATAAAAACACACCCAGAAAAAATACCAGCATAGAGTGCCCCAAATGCTAATAATCTGTGGATGGTAAAATCATGGGGGATCTCTCTCTTTGTGTCTCTCCCTAAATTTTCTACAAAAAAGCCTAGATTACTTTTACTATGAGTAAATCCCACTTCTTTGCTGTAGGAAGGCTACCATGCAGCTGTATGTAAGGGGCAGGGCTGGAGATGAACCTGGAGTGGGCTAAAGATGAGGCTGAGGCAGAGGGAAGGAAGAGACGGGGATAGGGGTGTCCTCTTTCTAGGGAAGGAGTTGAGATAAACCCTGAGTGGGTGCCGAGGGAGCCAGTGAAGAGAGAGAGGAGGACTGAGGAGAGAGCCTTAGAGGGCAGGAGGCGGCAACTGGAGCCAGGGACAATGAGAGTGAGAGTGGATGGAGACGGGAGACTGCTCGACACAGAGATGTCATGGACGACAAGGAGGACAGAGATGGGAGGAGGAGTCCACAGTGTAAAACCTTGCCTCCCTTCTAGAGTTGCAAGGTTAGATTTAAATGAGATATATGAAAGCAACTATGTACATAGGCTTTGGAGTCAGGCAGACTGGTTCAAACCTCAGTTTCAGAAAATACAGCTATGTGACCTTGGGAAAAGTCCCAACCTCTGCTTCCTCATCTGTTAATTGGGAACAACAGAAATCACCAGGTTGTTGTTTAGGTCAAACAGATGATGCATGAAAAGAACTTGGCACGGTGCTTGACGCATGTGTGTACTCCCTTAACGATGTCTATTACTGTTGTTATTTTACCACAGTTTTAACACTGTGCAAAACATCTTTGAACCTAAAGGGATTATGATTAACAGTCTTTTGCTTTTGAAAGAGCTTGTCCTGGTCCTTCTGACAGAGCTTTCGGAGGGGCAGCGGGCCTCTGGAATGTTCACCCTGCTCTCCTCCTCTCTCATCCCCAGCTGTTCCTTCTGCCGCCATGAGGAACATCTTTAAGAGGAACCAGGAGCCCATTGTGGCTCCTGCCACCACCACTGCCACAATGCCAGTCGGGCCTGCAGACAACTCCACTGAGAGTGGGGGTGCTGGAGAGAGCCAGGAGGACATGTTTGCCAAGCTGAAGGAGAAGTTCTTTAATGAGATCAACAAGATCCCCTGTGAGTGACCCCGGTGCCTGAGGGGGTAGGGCAAGGCTAGAGTCTGGGAAGGGACTTGGAGGACAGGGCTAGGTTGAGGAAGTGGGGGAGTACCGCTGGGGTGTGATTGGCTGGGCTCTTGCCTGATGCTTGGATTTAAGGCTAGATTTTTGGAGATTCCCATCAGGAATGGGAGAGGTGGGAATATGATCTGACATTAACGTAGAGAACAAGAGGGTTTATCTGTCTCCACTTCCCAGGGGAAGACAAGTTCTTATAGCCTAAAAAATTATCAAAAGATGAAACCAAAATAAGATGGAAAATTATGAAACAGAAATCACCATTCAAGTTTTTTAGTAACAGTTTGAAATTAATTTATTTTGGAAGATAGAAATAAAAACGCTCTCTGCTTTCTGAATTTCTGGCCAATGCCAGACACCACAATTGCAGTTTAAGGGGGAGCAGACACACTGGTGGGAGAGGGTGCTTCAGAACCACGGAGAGCAGCCAGGGGTCTCAGTCCCATGCCCTTGAGTTATAGGCCCAGGCTTCCAGGTCCAGACTAAACAGTAAAAACCTTGGCCTTTCTGTCATGGGTCAGCCCTCTCATGACTGGGCACAAAGCTGGGGGACCAAGAGACTCTTCCTACACCTGAGTCTGCTGAGGATCACTCCATGCTCCCCAGGATAAACCAGTTCTCCCTAGAGCAAATGAGTCAAAATTCAACAGAGCCCGGCTCAGCATTCTTCCACGTGTATACCTGATTGCTGCCTCTCAGTTAGCAGGCTCTGCCCACAAATGTAGTAGGCTAATAAGAAAAACAGGCAAGGCCTTCATGAAAAGCCACTCAAACTGACGTGTGAGTCACTCACAGGTGTGTGGTTTAAAAAGTGTGGCAGCCAGACATCGTGGCTCACGCCTGCTGTCCCAGCATTTTGGGAAGCCAAGGCAGGAGGATCTCTTGAGGTTAGGAGCTTTGAGACCATCCTAGGCAACAAAGTGAGACTCCACCGCTATCAAAAAATGAAAAAATAAGCCAGGTATGGTGGCATGTGCCGATAGTCCTAGCTACTCGGGGAGGCTGCACCCAGGAATTCAAGGTTACAGTGAGCTGTGCTCAGGCCACTGCACTTCAGCCTGGGTGACAGACTGAGACCCTATCTCTAAAAGTAAAATAGAATAACACAAAATAAATATAAAATGTGCAGCATGGGCATGGGGAGGGTCACAGTCTGACCCATTCTGCCAATGCTGTGGGGTCAAAACTGCAAGGCCCTGCTGACCTGGGATCCTCTCTGTGCGGGCAGTACCTCCCTGGGCCCTCATCGCCATTGCCGTGGTTGCCGGCCTCCTGCTTCTCACCTGCTGCTTCTGCATCTGCAAGAAGTGCTGCTGCAAGAAGAAGAAGAACAAGAAGGAGAAGGGCAAAGGCATGAAGAACGCCATGAACATGAAGGACATGAAGGGGGGCCAGGTAGGACGGGGGGGGCTGCTTTCCTGATGCCCGCAGGGGAAGCAGAGACTTCTGGATTCCTCAGCCAAACAGGCTTCCTCCTTAAAACTCCATATAGGCTGTGTAGGTTGCATCTCCAGTATAACGTTATCCACCCATCAGCTAGGGGAACTCATTCTTGGGTGAGCACTGACTCAGTTTTGGAAAGATGGAGGGAGAAAACAATGTAGCTACTGGGACAGAATGTTGAAAAAAGCTTCCCCTCCCCCCAGGGAAGACACTGTTGGGTCATCCCCTGTTTTCCTTCCAGGAAGACTAAAGGACACTATCTCAATGGAGGCAGCTAACTGGGGGCTGGGGAATCGCATGAGGGCTGGGGAATCGCATGAGGCAGAAGAGTGGTCCTGAGGCACTGAGACAGGGCCAATTGGAATCCATCTCTAACCATAGAACAACTTCATTTATTTCCTTGTCTTTTGGTGTTGGTCAGCCTTGAAAGGTCCTTTGACAGACCAGAGTTTCTCCTTTTAAGTTTGATGAGGCCCTTGTGTGCTTCACTTTTCCTCTGTTTGTTTGGGAGTGCCTAGGAAAAATCTCTTACTCAGGGAATCAATACAGAGGGTGGAAGGAAGGGCCTAATCTCAATGGATCAATCAGGAATCAAAATGCCCTTGAGGCCAGGTGTGGTGGCTCACACCTGTAATCCTAGCACTCTGAGAGGCCAGGACAGGAGGATCAATGAGCTCAGGAGTTCAAGAGCAGCCTCAGCAAGAGTGAGATCCTGTCTCTATTAAAAATAGACAAAATTAGCCTGGCATGGCGGTGCATGTGCCTGCAGTCCCTACTGGGGAAGCTGAAGCAGCAGGAAGACTCAGGCCTAGGAGTTTGAGATTGCAGTCAGCTACGATGACACCACTGCCCTCTAGCCAGTGCAAGAGAGTGAGACTCTGTTTCAAAAAATAACACACAATTAAAGAAAAAAAAATAAAATGCCTTTGAGTGTTAGTTTATGTGTGTGCACATGTGTGTGTAGGTGGGTGCCCCAAAAGGAAGCTGCAGAGTGAGGGTTGGGAGGGGTCCCAAGAATGACCTGAGTATAGCACAGCCTGGTCTCACTCACCAAGTGACTGTGGCATCAGGGGCTCCTCTGAGGATTTTTTCTTACACCATTTTCTTCCTTCTTCCACTTCCGTGGACTCACTGGACTCACTTTGCTCCTGCCTATGTGGACTGCCCTCTGGTACGTCTTACCTAGGGCGGGTGGGGCCTGTGGGGGGAAAGCACTGGGAGAGTGCTAACCAGGGCAGCGAATTCCCCCACCCGGCCTCAAGATGCTGTAGCATATTTGACAAAGTGCCTCTCAGGGAGGCGAGAGGCCTGCCAGTGCCAGAGCTGTGTCCTCCAAATATGGGGCTGGGGCTTGGAGGCTTCTGGGGGGTTAAAAGGGGTGTGGAGGAGTAGAATCCTATGGACAGGGTCCACATTCCCTCCCTTCCCCCACACCCAACTCTGAATTGGCACAGAGGGGCTGGAGTCCCATTGCCAGCGCCAAGCCAGGCTGCTCCGTTCTCTCCTTTAACTTGTTTCTGCTCTCCTCCAGCACCCACAGGATGATGATGATGCAGAGACAGGCCTGACTGAGGGAGAAGGTGAAGGAGAGGAGGAAAAAGAGCCAGAGAACCTGGGCAAACTGCAGTTTTCCTTGGATTATGATTTTCAGGCCAATCAGGTGTGTGGGACTGGGCTGGGCCTTGGGTAAATGCGGCTTCAGAGAGGAGTGGGCATTGCTCCTCTCCATGGACTGTGGCAGGCTGGACACTATAAGGCACAGTGCCCTGGACGATGACCCTGGCTTAGCCACTAGCCTCCTGTGGGGAAGGTTCCCAGGTTGATTATGCTATTAACCTGCTCACCAACCTTGGGCAAATCAATTGCCCTTTCACCTTCAGCTTCCCCAAATGTTATTCCAAATTCCTTAGAATGGAGATGGAAACCAATCTTCCCTGCTGGCACCAGGAAGGGGGTTGGTGGGAGAAGGGTCTGGGGCCAGATTTGGCACTGGAGCAGTTCTGAGACTCAGGCCCCTCCTTCTCTCCACAGCTCACCGTGGGCGTTCTGCAGGCTGCCGAACTGCCGGCCCTGGACATGGGAGGCACGTCAGACCCATATGTCAAAGTCTTCCTCCTTCCTGACAAGAAGAAGAAATATGAGACCAAAGTCCATCGGAAGACCCTAAACCCTGCCTTCAACGAAACCTTCACCTTCAAGGTGATGAGGGCCAAAAGGGTGACATCAGCTCCTGCTCCCTTCCAGATCCCAATTCTCCCCTGACTTCTTCAGACCTTTCCTTGGCCCTTAGCATGGCTTAGTCTGGAGTAATGGACGGCTGGGCTATGGGCCTGTGTGTAAGGGACCCCTCCTAACCTTCCCTTCACTCTGCTCCCCCAGACTTACCAAGAGCCCTATGGGATGGCTGGATTGGAGGTCCAGGCCCAGGGACCTTCCCAGCAGCATCCCCTGGAGTATATGGGTCACGCTGGCCCCTTCTGATCCTGCTTGTGCCCTGCAGGTGCCATACCAGGAGCTGGGGGGCAAAACTCTGGTGATGGCCATCTACGATTTTGACCGCTTCTCCAAACATGACATTATTGGAGAGGTAAAGGTGCCTATGAACACTGTGGACCTTGGCCAGCCCATTGAAGAGTGGAGAGACCTGCAAGGCGGGGAGAAGGAGGAGGTGAGAGCAGGGACTAGGCCAGACCAGGCAGAAGGATGAATGCAGCTTCTTGCCTGGGCTCCCACATTTTGGCATGACAGAAAGAGGGTGGGTTTTGGAGTCAGGTGACCTGGGTTAGGATGCCAGCTTCACAGGGCCTAGCTGTGTAACCCAGGGCAAGTGGCTCATACTCTTTGGACCCAGGCTCTTTCCTTTAGTTTCTTTTTAGAGATGACAATTAACCATCTACATAAAGTGCCTAGTGCCGTGTCTGGTAGGTACTTGGATAGATAAGAACACAATTATTAATATCCCTTCTAAGGTTTTATTATCACCTATGGTCAGTTTACCCACACAAAAAGCTCCTGTTGATTCTAAAGGACACTGAGCATGGAGGGCTTGTCCTCTCAGCCACTGCCATAGCATTCATTCACTCACCAAATATTTATTGAGCAACTGCTGTATACCAAAAACTCTACCCACTGCTCCTTCCAGGTATCAGTCGTCTTTCGTTTCAGCCAAGCCCCAGCTATAGCCCAGAACACTGCTAGGCAGCGATAGAGGGATGAGTAGAGAAGCTTAAGATATCCTTTCGACCGTGGGGCTCACACTGTATCTGGTAGGAAGGCTAGCACACCTGGACCAGGATGTGTGTATGTGGTCAGTCTTGGCCATGTGGCCTTGACTGTGAGAAGCTTTGACTTTGTGGTATGGTATGGAGTCAGGAGGGTCAGGAGCCCTGGGTCCTCATCTTGCTTGCAATGCTAAATTGGGTGACTTTGAGCAAACCTCTATAAACTTCAGTTTCTCATTGGTGACAAAGAATCCTTGCTTTGTCTACATAAAAGTATTGTAGTGACTGTAACAAAAGAGATGTAAATTGCTTTGAAAACCACAAATCACTCTGCAGGTGGTATGTTCCACAGGCAGAGACTTCCATGGGCAAGAAGGGTTAGCGAGGAAGGCTTCCAAGACAGCCTCCCAGGGCCCTTAAAAAATGAACACTTGGCTACCACACATACTCCTCACACCCTTTCCCACCTTACTGGGGCCTGGGGTGAGAGCCCAAACACAGCCCCATCTGCCCACACCCACCCAGCATCACCCCTTGGTATTCCCCCACTCACCTGTCAGCATTCTCTGTCTGTGGCTCCTGCTCTGCCAGCTGGTCACTCTTGGGGGCTTTGCTGAGCTGCAGCGGGAGGCCCTGAGGTCAGACTCAGGAAGATCTTCTCAGCCTTTACTGATGTGGGGACTGGTGACTGAGGGAGGGTGGGGCAAACCACTATCTTGCTAGTCTCAGCAAGACTGGGGTCAGTCAAGCAAGAGGCAGTGGGAGGGCTGAGAGGACCTGAGTTCTGTTTTCCCCTTGGACAGCCAGAGAAGCTCGGCGACATCTGCACCTCCCTGCGCTACGTGCCCACGGCTGGGAAGCTCACTGTCTGTATTTTGGAGGCCAAGAACCTAAAGAAGATGGACGTGGGTGGCCTTTCAGGTACATGCAGAACTTCTGGCAGCCATTGGGTGGCACCAGCGAGCCACTCACCACACAGAGCCTGGGGAGTTTTCACACTCCAAAGAGAATTTGCTGCCTCGGGACCCAGATGGCTTCTCACCAACCAAGCAGGGGAACCCAGGTTTTCCAGCCCCTCCCTTTCTCCAAGGATCTTCTATCTCTATTTGAAGCTGCCTTCAAGGTGCTCTCTGGCTATGCCCTCTGGGCCACCGAGAAAAGGATTGGAGAAATGCCATCCCTCAGATGAGTTGTGATTTAGGATTTTACTTTTCCCTTAGAAATCTAGGGAGTGGGCAGGGCAGCACAATTGAGAACACTTTTCCAGGAGAGGCTCAAGGCTCTGCCAGCTCTGCCCTGGAAAGGGACACAGGGGAATGCTCTGAGTATCACATTTACCTGCTGGTGGGGGTGGGGGGATGGCCCAGGAACAGGGCTCTGGTGGGTGGAGCCCTCTGCCCCTGCCCTGCCTTGTAGGAGAGTCAGTCCTAGGCAGGGGCTGTAACCAGCATGTTTCCGTGTCAGCTTTGGCTCTGTCACTGACCTACTGTGTGACCTTGGGCAGATCCCTTCTTTGGCCTCAGTTTCTCATCTGCAAGGTTTGGAGGATTGGATTGGGTGAGGATCATGACACAACAGACACATGTCCTGCTTGGGACTCCTGGCCCCCCTGTCTAGAGCAGGACACAGAGCAGGATACAAGGCCTATATAGACTCAGAAGTTTTCCTACACATGCTCTAGGAAGCCACAACCAGGCAGTCCCTGAGGCGAGGCCTTTTTGCCACCCTTGAACTGGATAATGATCTGTGTCTTTTGGACTTGCAGTCCTTTGACTCAGAGCCTTCCGAGGGCCTGCTCTTGGCAGGGTGGAGCCTTGTCTTCACTGATGCTCTGGGCAGGCCTCGGTGCATTCAGTGGGAGCGTGGGGGGCTAAGGGAACCTCTCTGGGGCTGGGATTCTCCCCCTACAGACCCCTACGTGAAGATCCACCTGATGCAGAATGGCAAGAGGCTCAAGAAGAAGAAAACGACAGTGAAGAAGAAGACCCTGAACCCATACTTCAATGAGTCCTTCAGCTTTGAGATCCCCTTCGAGCAGATTCAGGTGCTCAAGCCCTTTAGGTCTTAGGAGTAGAGCAGGGGTCGGGAAGCAACCAGGTACGCAGAGGTCGAGGAGCGGGTACCCACCTGAAGACCACAGCACATCCTTGCCCAGAGTGTGGGGAAGGCTCTGGGTCTAGTGATGCCTTGTGGGACCTCCTACCCAGGGCATTCATCCAGAGGGCTCCCCTTTTCTGAGGAGATTACTGTGAGATAATTAAAAAAAACTCTACAAATCATTCCTTTAGGACTTCCAGGAACGTGATTGTGTGCATGGGTGTGGGGGTGTGGCACAGGTGCCCTTGAGATTGGGAGCTGGCTGAGGGGTTGATTTTTTTTTTTTTTTTTTTTGTAGAGACAGAGTCTCACTTTTTCACCCTTGGTAGAGTGCAGCGGAGTTGCTCCAGCAACCTCCAACTCCTGGGCTTAGGCGATTCTTCTGCCTCAGCCTCCCAAGTGGCTGGGACTACAGGCGCCCGCCACAACGCCCAGCTATTTTTTGTTGCAGTTTGGCTGGGGCTGGGTTTGAACCTACCACCCTCAGTATATGGGGCCAGCGCCCTACTCACTGAGCCACAGGTGCCTCCCTGGCTGAGGGGTTGAGAGTGATCTCCTCCTCTTCACCACCTCGGCCGTCTCCTGCCCTGGACATCCCTAGGGTGCCCCACTTGTGCTGCGCCCTAGGTGTCTACTATCCACACCTCTGACTGCCTCCTCTTTCCTTTTCCATCCATACTTCTTGCCTTTTCTGTTCTTCTTTCTCTCTTTCCCTTCCTTCCCAACAGCAAGTGCTGTAAATGTGGGGGATGAAGTCTGTTTTTTACTACTTGTGGGTACGAATGGGGTCTGGCTTTGGTAGGACAAGAGACCCACCCACCCATCTGGGCAGGAAGTCAGGAGCAGCCAGGGGCTTGCAGAATGGTGGATTCTTTGGAGTGTTGGTCTCTCTTTTGTAGTGAGCTGATCCCTCTTCTCTTCCTTCCAAGGAGGACTGTGGGGCAAGAATATAAGGGAGTCTTTAGAGTTGCATGTCTATGAAACTATGACATTTATGGAATTCTTCAATGGAACAATGGGCAGCTCAACAATAACTTTTTTTCTTAGAGACAGAGTCTCACTTTGTCATCCTCAGTAGAGTGCTGTGGCATCACAGCTCACAGCAACCTCTTACTCTTGGGCTTAGGTGATTCTCTTGCCTCAGCCTCCTGAGTAGCTGGAACTACAGGTGCCCACCACAATGCCTAGCTATTTTTTGTTGCAGTTTGGCTGGGGCTGGGTTCGAACCTGCCACCCTTGGTATATGGGACTGGCACCCTACTCACTGAGCCATAGGCACTGCCCAACAATAACATGCCTTTTTTGTTTCTTTTTGAGACAGAGTCTTACTCTGTCACCCTGGACAGGGTGCCATGGCATCATAGCTCACAGCAACCTCAAACCCTTGGGTTCAAGAGACCCCCAAGTAGCTGGGACTACAGGTGCCTGCCACAATGCCCAGCTAGTTTTTTTGGTCTTGGTAGAGATGGGGGTTTTTCTCTTGCTCAGGCTGATCTTGAACTCCTGAGCTCAGGCAATCTTCTTGCATTGGTCTTTCAGGGTGATAGGATTACAGGTGTGAGCCACTATGCCTAGCCTTAGCATAATGTTAATCTCAAAACAGTCCTCATTATGGAGAACTTAAGGCAGCTATAGAGTACACTGGCCTAGGCATCTCAAATCCAACATAGTGATCTCTTTCTGCCCCCCGACTCCCATCTACCCAGCAGCCAACTCAGAAACATGGCTGTCACCTTAGACCCCCCCCCCACTTTTATCTTTTTCATTTATCCAACACAATTTACTGAACATTTCCTAAGTTCCAGGCTCTTGGTAGGGGCTGGGGAAATAAGTGTATAGGGACATAGCCTTTGTTGTCAAGGACCTCTCAGCAGGAAGGGACCAGGAAACAGGCCATTAAAGCACAGTGGCATCACAGCTTCACTGTGAATTCTGGTGAGGCTTTCCAGGGAAAGTTTTGTCCTAAAGGATGAGTCTGAGTTGGCTAGGGTCACAGGGGAGAAAGGCATTGGCCATCAACAAACCCAACTGATCACCAAGTCCTCTTGATTTTCTCCCCTAATCATTCCTTCAATCTGGCTTTGACTTCACATACCCCTGCCACCACCTTGATTCAGGTATCCAGTATCTACCCTCCCAGATGCCCCCAATAGTCTCCTCCCTGCCATTAGGCCCATTTCCGCCTCCAGTGAATTTTCCACCTCAATGCTAGCGTTCTCTCTCTCTAAAATATCTATGACACTCCTCTTAAAGGCCTTCAGGAATCCCCTACTGCTTGCCTAAAGGATGAACACAAACTCCTTAGCTGACTCCTACTGGCCCTGCCAACCTCATTTCGTGCCTCACTTCTCTCTAATTACCTCAGTGACTCTGAACTTCTAATACATTCTAAGATGCCAAAGGCACTCTCCATCTCTCTGCTTTTACCTAAGCTAATCATCCCTCTTTTCTCCTCTTAGAGAAATCCTCAGGTATCATGTCCTCATCACCTCCTCTGTGAAGCCTTTCCTGACTGACCCCAACAGGACTGTCCTCTCCCCTGAGTTTCCCTAGTACTCTGTGCCTTCCACTTTAGCATAACCTTTATCACTCTGTTAAGTTTTTATGGTGTGTCTGCTGATCTCATCAGAGGTGAAGTTCATCTCTCTCTCTCTTTTTTAAATATTTTGTTTATTTATTTGTTTAATTTTTTTGTTGTTGTTGCAGTTTTGGCTGGGGCCAGGTTCGAACCTTCCACCCTTGGTATATGGGACTGGTGCCCTATACCCTGAACCACAGGCACTGCCCAAGTTCATCTTTTTATTTTTCTTCCCCACGTGAATGTTTAACACAGTACCTAGAGCACATGCTCAGTAAATGCCTGGTAGTAGAAACAAGTTGCCTGCGAAAGGTGTAACCTCTGCGCCCTGTGTACACTCAGTCTTATTTGGAGCCAGAGATGGAAGCAAGCAGCCCTGGGGGGCTTTCTTTCCCAGTCATTTGGAGAACAGGTTGATAGAGAAAATTGGGTCATGGGATCCACAGTCTTCACCTGCCAACTGTCTCCCTTCTTTGCAGAAAGTCCAGGTAGTGGTCACCGTGCTGGACTATGACAAGCTGGGCAAGAACGAAGCCATAGGCAAGATCTTCGTGGGCAGCAACGCTACGGGCACAGAGCTGCGGCACTGGTCTGACATGCTGGCTAATCCCCGGAGGCCCATCGCCCAGTGGCACTCGCTTAAGCCCGAGGAGGAGGTGGACGCACTTCTGGGCAAGAACAAGTAGGCAGCAGCGGCCAGGACCCGCGCCCTTCACGGACACTGACAAGATCCAGAGCTATCAATACCTCAGTTATGCGACCTTAGAGGTTTTTTTCATTTGTTTGTGGTTGTGTCCTTGTTTCTCCTTCTTTTTCTCTTTTTAAAGACCAATTTCCCTTTGATGGCTATGTGAGGAGAGTCCCCTAAGAGGTGAAAGAGGAGCCTGGCTCTCTTGGTGGTCCCAGGAGCTGCCCTTGCTGCATGCCCTGTCCGGCGCCCCCTTACTCTCTCTCGGCTTCACTTACGCGGCATCCTGAGTGAGGACCTCTACTGGCGGAAAGTGGCAGCACCTCCTGTTTTTTAAGCATCTGGACCAATGAAATGGCAGCACGTCCTGTTTCCTGACAGGAAAGGCAACACAGTGGCAGATGATGTGTGTGTGTATACGTGTCTGTGTCTGCGTCTGTGCGTGTGTGTGTGTGTGTGTGTGTATGTCATTTAGAATTAGAATCTCTCTTCATTCCTGGAACGAACCTTGGACTGTGAAGTTGTCTTCGGGAACCCTGAAATGAAGAAAGTGCACTAAAAGTTTCAAAATCCTGCTCAGATGCCAGAAGCTCCCATACTGCTCATGGGCAGCTACTGGGCAGACAGCAAGATGTGGAGATCGGATGTGTCCAGAACCAGGACCAAACCCCTGATGCCACCATAGACTTCCTCCTGTCCATCATGGTTTCTCCAGAAGTTTCTGGGACATTCATGGAAGTAAACTACTCATCAGATTAGTCAGTTAAAACAGGGACTGTCAGCCCCAGCTTCTCACTCTTGTTAACAATGAATATCATACTACGAAGAAACACAAGTCCCATTACCCAGAAAGACCAAAATTAAACTCCTGGATCTTCACTCCTTCCAGTGGGAAACACAGATGCTCTCTCCCTTTCCAGAATATAAGCAGTGCAGTTCATTTGCATTTCTTCCCCATTGTGCTTCTGCTTTGGTTTCTCTTTTAACACTCTGTGAAGACACATTATCTGTGTAGAGCCAGAGAATTTTAAAAGGAAGGTTTCAATTTGCTCAGTTCCCCTGAGGTCCAGGTAAGAAGGGAAGATGAGGGACAGAGATTTCCTGGTGAACGAGATGAGATAGAGGGGAGCACTGGGAATCCCCCCACTCTCATCCCTGGGCCCTCTGTCCTCCATGCTGGAGAGCTTTTAAGTGGCTGGGGGAGATCTGTGGGGGTCATCCTATTGTTCATTTGGAGGCTTCTCTATAGGAATGCCAAGAAACAAAGGGCATCCCTTCCAAGTTTCTATCCCATGCTCAGTTGTGTCCCATTCCCCACTTGCCCCTTTTGTCCCCATCACTGATAAAAGCCATATATACGTTAGTCGAGTTTGCACTGAGTCTTCTTCAAAACCTTCAGCCTGGACAAGAAAGCCAGGTCCCCATGTGCCAGAGGCCAGCCCTCTTTACCTCCCTTCTTTTGACCTTTCCCTTCCATCTGCTATTTCTTCACCTCAGAAAACTCATGGCTTCCCAGGTTTCTGGGGACCTCTCGTCCCTACACCAATGGCAGCACTTCCTGCTCCATCTGTGCCACACAGCTTCCTGTAGGCACCCGAGACAGATGGATGATGTTGGAAAGAATCAGGCTTTGAGGATGGAGCATGAAGAAGATGCAGATTGTCTTTTTATTTTATTTTAAAAGGGGGGAAGAGTTTCTGTTTTTGTTTTGTTTTTTGGTTAAAGTAGGGAGTGAGGGAATAACCTACTAGAAACAGACTGTGAAGTAGGGCTCAGCCTGTCTCAGAGACCATTCTCTGCATTTTACTTGACTCTATGTGTGTGTGTGTAGATGTGTAGGCACGTGCACTTAACAATGGGAAGGTAGGACTCTGCTGGGGATTATGAATCACTGGGACCAGAGTTATAGTCATGGTAGAGAGCTGTAGGACAATAGGGTCCCTTCACTAACTGGATGGCCATAGAGTAGGATTTCCTGGAATGGACATCAGAAGTCATTGGACTCGGCTCGGCGCCTGTGGCTCAAGAGGCTAAGGCGCCAGCCACATACACCGGAGCTGGTGGGTTCGAATCCAGCCCGGACCTGCCAAACAACAATGACAGATGCAACCAGAAAATAGCCAGGCGTTGTGGCAGGCGCCTGTAGTCCCAGCTACTTGGGAGGCTGAGGCAAGAGCCTTTCTTGAGCCCAGGAGTTGGAGGTTGCTGTGAGCTGTGATGCCATGGCACTCTACCCAGGGCGACAGCTTGAGGCTCTGTCTCAAAAAAAAAAAAAAGTCATTGGATTCTTCTCACATCTCCAGAGCTGTGGGATTTTGTAGACTTCTCAGGGTCTCTCCCCACATTCATTCTCCTCACCCATATCCTACAAACCTTTCATGGAAAGAACTGTCAATCTCATCCCTCTGCCTTCATTCGCTTGCCTTTCCCCAATCCACCTTTTACCACCTGGGACTCTTCTCTTCCCATGAACTTATTTTAGCCCTTCCAGAGCCCAAGATTTGCCAAATCCCTGATAGGGAAGGAAAGAAATGGTGGCCATCTCTGGTGGTTTGGGTGTCCATTTGCCTGGAGGGAGGGGCTGGATTTTATTACTCTGAGCCTGCTAGTGAGTCACCTTGAGGTTGGGGGTAGGTTGCTGAACGGCTTGTGTCTTGGCAGCAGTGTGGAGCCAGTGTGGGTGTGAGCAGCAGTTCCTTCCCAGGTCTTGCCTGGTCCCGATGAGCCACACTAGCAGAAGGTATCTGTTTGGGTCCATGGGCTAGGCTCGCTTATGCTTGTAAGTTTTCTACACTCAAGGGCCGATGTAACCCAAACCACAGAGCATCATTCCAGTCTCTCACTGCCATTTGGATTCATTTCTGGGGATGTTAGTGTACTGTGATCAAGGCACTAAGTAGGATAGAGTCAGGGAGTCTGGCTAGTGAGGGGTTCTGGATGCTTCTGGGGCTGAGTTTTTATCCCCAAGTCTGTTCCAGAGAAAAGTAGTATAGAGGTGATATTTTCATGAGAGTCTAAGACCATGAAAACCCAAATCCAATTCTATCCAGAAACTGGAGTGAGGCTTCAAAGCTCTGTTTCTCCTTTTTCCCTGAGTAATCACCGGAAAGGAAATTAACTCTGCCAGAGCCACAGGCAGATTTTTGGACTTTGGAAGGCCTGGGGGAGGCAGGGTAAAAAACACTTGGGCAGCCCCAGACAGTGAGCAGGTGCTTGGCATGAATGAGGAGTGACTTTCCTGGAGTCCCTAAGCTGGAGGATGGGACAGCAGGGGTTAAGTCACAGTTTCAGATCAATCTTTTTCTCCCCAGAAAACCATATAGAAGTTCTCTTTGCAGAATCAGTGTGAGAGGGAGCAGAGGGGTCACTGCAGCCTTCTTGTTAGTAAACCCGGCTGTCCTACAAACCTGCCTCCACACAGCAGGGTGGGGCTGGATGGGTGATGGCAGAGAGGGTGACACACCTCCTCTGAGGTCAGGGAGTGAGAGAGCCTGTATTTCTTCAATGTCCTAGACTAATTTTTGAGATATCTGAGTCCACCCTTGTATACAGAGAGCCTGTCCCTGAGGGTGTCCCTCCCCGTCAAAGGTAGGAAGAGATTACTTGAGCCAGGAGCTGCCCCCATATCTTCTGCTTTACCCCTTCTCTCCTTTCCCTTTCCCCCTTGTCACCTCAGGTTGGTCGGGACCCTTTCTCAGAGCCTTGGGTGGTACCAGGCAGGGAGGAATCCCAAGTTCTGATCCTGGTGGCCTAGAGCCCCATGATACAGTTGCCAGATTTGGTGAATAAAATACAGGATTGGAATTCCAGGATTGGAATTTCAGAAAGACGACAACTTAATTTTTAAGTGTCCTAGGCAGTATTTGGGTTATACTATACTACAAAGCAATTCATTGTTTATCTGCAATTCTAACGTAATTGGCCATCCTGTACTGTGTCTGGCAACCCTATCCTATATGATCACTTTTCTCCCTTCCCCTCCCCCCCCTTAGTCCCAGGGGGCCAGAGAACTGGCCACCAAGGATTTATTTGACTTAACCTGTTTTCTGAGCTGCAATATTGAGAAGGGGACACTGTGACTTGAAGACATATGAATATACTTTATTTTTTAAGCAACAACAAAACAAGAACCTTCCAAAGCCATTTGAGCCTCGTCTGCCCACCTCCATGCGCGTTTAGTTATATATAAGATAGTTATCTATAAGCGTATGAACAGAATCTTGTTTAATCAAGATGCATGTCTATAACTTTTTGTAAATAGCCGCATGGCAATGCTGAGAGTCCCTCGATTCCCCCAACACAACTGGGTGAGGCTGCTCGTTCAATTTTATGTCATGTAAAGTCTTTGTCCCCCAGCCCCACCTTGCATCTCCCCCATCAGGAATCTCCCACCAGAGCCTTCAGAGGGCAGGACTTGGTCCTGGCTCTGGTGCCAGCCCTGCCATGGGAGATGCTGGAGGACCCTGTCGCCCTGAGGCTCACTGCAGCATGTGTCTGCAGAGCCACCCCTTGGGCATGGTACAGTGTCGAGCCTGGTGTCTGGCGTCCCAGTAGCTTCCATGTCCTATGTATGTGTATGGTGTGCCCCTTCCTCCCACCGTCCAAATTAACTGAAAAGCCATAAAGGGGCTTCCTGCAGGAGACTGTCCTTGGCTCCTCCCAGGAGCCCCCATGTCCCTCTGCCAGCTCCCCACAGAACACTTGTGAAGGGCTCACCTGTTGTTATCTCCTGCTCCCTCAGCCCCATGTCATGGATGGTGTCCAGGGCTTCTGGTGGGGCCTCAGGATTTGCCCTGCCAGCCTAGCCCGAGCAGGCTTCCTTAGCCTAGACTTGACAGTTCAATTCCATCCCTACCCTGGGTGTGGGCAGGGCAGTGGTGGGACTCCAGAGTTTTGGTGCCTTTTGTGGGGGTCCTGTGGAGGCAACCAGGATTTTCAGGAGCAGCCAGTCAGCATTTAGGCTGTGGTCAGGTTCCCATTTTCACCCTGGTTGACAGAACCAGCCCTGCTTACTTCCCACTGCAGTTTCTGGGTTCATGGGTGGGAATGGAAGAAGAACTCCGGGAGAAAACTCTGGGAATGCAGTGGGTTAAGCTCTTCCTCATGCTTCCTCCTGCAGTCTGGCAGAGAACACCCCAATAGCCAGGCAGTCCGAGGGCTGCCAGGGCTCCTGAGAGTGGTGGGCAGGTCCAGTTGTTAAGGAGGCTCAGAGGAAAGACTCAGGCAGAGCAAGTATGTGCTAAGGGCTGTGACCTTCGCACCTGTTCCCCAGAGCAGCACCACCTAGCTGCACCAAATAGCAGAGAGGGGGCAGAGCAGGGCTGGGGGCTTCCAAGGTCCCAGGTCATTGTGTTGAACTGAGTGGGATGGGTAGTCCCCAGTCCATAGCCCTGGACCACAGCTACCTGACGAAGGCAGTAAGGCATGGGAATAACCCAGGAGGTGAACCCTGGCCACTGTGATAAGCATGAGGAAGGAGAGAGATAAGGTGAGGAGAATCAGGCAGGCGGTATTAGGCCACTGGTGGTGAGGTGGGCTCCACCCTTACAAACCAGGACTTGTGAGTACAGAAGTCCCAGGGCTTTTGTGCTAGGGACATGAAAGAGTAGGGAAGGTAGAGGGGACCATATCAGAATAGGCTGGGAGCCGGTGCTTGAATGAGAGGAGGGAAGACCTGTCTTGCCTCTGCCAGCTCTCCCTGGGGCCCTCCCAGTTGCGACACTCACAACAGAGACAGGAATTGAGGCAAGAGTTGAGGTCTTGCCTGGTGAGACAGCGGTAGCAGGGTGTGAATGTCAAGAGTTTCCCCATCCCACTGTCTCCGCTATCAGGACTTTAGGGGCCCTCTTCAAAGATGCTTTACCCTCCTGCCCATCTAAGGACTTGATTTGCTGCTTTCTGAAAACACTGGGGCAGAGCCCTGCCTGGCCCAGGTCACCCCACCAGGAGCCCTGCCTTTGTCTCCATGGGACGGACACACGTATAGCTCTTGCCTCCCCTTCTCCTCTGCTTGGCAATGCTCTCCACCCTCCTTATGTGGACTCTGTTGTTCTTGTCTAATCTCTTGTCAAATTGTTATTTTGTAATGAGCTGTGTCTCCTTATTAAAGAAATGAGCTGAAAGAAACCTGGGGCAGGGGGGATGTCTCTAGTTGTTTTTGCTGGGCTGCGGTGTGGGGTGGGCAGGAGTGCCCATGTGGGTCAGCATGCGGGGAGAGGGAGGTGAGATGGCCTCTAGCCCAGAATCTCCCTTCACAGAAGGAGCAAAAGGGGCTGAAGCCCATTTTCTTCCTTGGGTTAGAGGAAGACCAGACTGGTGTTCTGTGGGTGGGGCCCATGCATTTCCTAAGGACACAGGCCAGTGCCTGGAGGGCTCTGGGGGAAGCATGTTACTACTCTGGAACCACCTCTGGGAGGCTAGGGGTAGGGGTGGATGACATCTCCAGTAGGGCTGGAACAGCCACTGAGGCCAGTGACGATGAGGATGGTCCTGGGGTAGGAGGGTTTGAAAAGTGAGAATTTCTGCAAGGTCCTTAATTGCTCCATTGCAAAGACCTTCAAATGTCTTTGATTCTCGACACAAAGATGTTGGGGACTAAGGATAGAGCTTCAGAATTTTTATTTTTTTTGAGATAAGAGTCTCACTCTCTTGCCCCAAATAGAGTGCCATGGCATCATAGCTCACAGTGACCTAAAACTCTTGGGCTCAATTATTCCTCTACAAAGTAGCTGGGACTACTGGTGTCTGCCACAATGCCTGGCTAGTTTTTAGAGACAGGATCTTGCTCTTGCTCAGGCTGGTCTCAAACTCCTGAGCTCAAGCAATCGACCTGCCTTGGCCTCCCAGAGTGCTGGGATTACAGGTATGAGCTGTGCCTGGCCTAAGACTTCAGAATTTTTAGGGGACAGTGGGACAGCATAGCCCTCAAGACCAGGAAACGGTAAACTCCTTCCTCTGTTCCCACCCCCATGTGGCTCCTCACCTTGAAGACAGCCCAGTCCCTACCAATTTAGACTATGTAGTTTTCTGGAAATAGCACTGGCTAGAATTGTGCTTGCCCATCAAGTCCAAAGCCACGAAGGGCAGGGAACACAAGGTGTGTGAGGGAGCAAGAGCCCAGATCTTTTAATATCTACTCTGTCTTGCAGCTTCAGGGACTGATGCGGGGAAGGCTGGGTAGGCTGGGTGGCCCAGGTGAGGTAAGGGCATGAGCCTTTTAGCACAAGGACTGGGATTTATCACTGCAAGATCTCCTGCTGAGAACATGGGTTCCTCACTCTGCTACAGGGAGTCTGTGCTAGATTACACGGCGGCTAGTGATACTGTCTCTGCAGACTCATTGCATCTAGTGGGGACAAAGAAAGAGAAATGGAGAAATGACATTTGCAACGTACAAGCCCCCTGCACCAGCCCCCTACATGCTTCTTTGTGTCTGTTTCAGGCCCCAGGATAGGTCTGAATTCTTCAACCATGACATCATGTGTGTTTGTTCTGCTGCTTGGGCTACAAACAACTGGGTGACAGCAGGGGAAAAGAATCTTCCCTCCTTGACCTCCCTCCAAGTCAGTGACCAGGGATTTCCGCTTGGCAAAAAACATAGGGCTGAGCAAAGCCAAAGGCAGAGCTTTTTGGATGGAGAAACCAGACCCGAACTTTGGCTGCCCGAGGTCAGACCTGGCCACCCACTTATAAACCCTGCCAGTGGCCCTGAGCAGCTCCTCCCTGGGCACAGGGCCTTCATTTTGAGTATAGATATAACCTCCAATAACCCCCAAATTAGCTACACTATAGTCTAGATATACAAAATGGTTTTGGGTCTCTTGAATCAAACAATGACCTAATGAAGACTGTAAAATATACAACAGAGGACTAAAGGTGATGCCAAAAGATGCCTATAAGCCCAAGAAAATCATCACCCTCCTGAATCTCAGCTTCCTCGTGGGAGAGTGTGCTAGTGCTCATCTAGGTGGCCCAACACCCCTGTCATTCAGCTCTGTCCTCTTCAGAGAAGTAACCCTACTCTTAGTCACTTGAAACTTGGAATCTTGATTTATTCTTTTGGTTCATTTGGTTTTTCCTTGGCCTGACTCCTTAGGAAATACTTTAATGCTCCTGGAGACCTGGATTTCAGCAATCAGGACTTGTGGCTTTCCTGTGGTTAAAAATCTCTAAGTGCATAGGAGTTGTAGGAGGCTGGTAGGTGAGGCCTCTGAATAGTAAAGATAATGTAAAATTGGAAGAGGCTGCCCCAGATGTGAGAGTCTATAAACTCCATTTCTTGAACTGTGGAGACATAGTCACAAAGTTAAAACACAGTTTTATTTACTCATTTATAAATACTGTTGTGTTTACAGGCATCATATAGATGTGAATATTATTATTCCCAAACTTTCAAACACAGAATATTTTTAATACTATATAATAACAACCAGTAAAACAAAATCATTCATCTTAGGGTTGAAAGGCCACTCAAAATTGCATAAAAATACATTCGGTTCACAAAGCGAGTCTGGCTTCCCCTCCCTGAACACCCCCACCCCAGGTGTATTTACAATGGACTGAAGTTAATCCATATATCTCAGCTGAAAAAGTTACATCTGGTGCTTTAACTGTGGTGAAAATAGGTGAAGAGTGAAGGGTGGAGTGAGTAAAGATAAGAAATGCTACCACTAAAAGGGGAGAGGCTTGGAGATACCAGCGCGGTTCTTATAAGCTCTTTTCATCCCTGTGAGACCAAGGTCAGGGCAGAGGCAAGAAAGGAGGAGGAAAACCATAAAGCCACATTCAATTGAACACTGGTTACATCTTCTCCAAAAAGAGGGATGCAAGGGTGAAACACATTCCTTCGTCTTCAGGGAAACCATGGCCCTACTTGGGGTGCCAGCCAGGTGGTAGGCCCAACCTTCCCAGGGTTCCAGGGAAGCTGGCTAGGAAAGGGTGTATTCTCCAGTGCTGACCCTCCCAGAACCCTCTCCTACCCACTGCAGCCTGCCTCTCAGTGTCCTTTCTCCTCCACCCTTTATCTACCTGGCCTGTCTTCACCAGAGGACAAGCTGGAATCTGTTTCAGGTTTCAGTAGAGTGGGAGAGAGAAAAAGTGAGAGGGCAGAGATACTCAGGTAAGAGTTGAGCTAGTGCTGGCCCCAGCACATCCCTTGCTCAGGATCTGCACTCTGATCCCTAACTCTGGTTTTGGGAGAATAGTAGAGGCCCTTAAGAGGCTCCCTGCAGTCAGTATGCCTTTTCTGAATCCTCTTTCCTGCAAGGCAGGGATGGGTTGTACTGCTGCCCCCAGATGCATGGACACACTGAGCAGGTAGAGAAGGCATGCTTCTGTCTTAGGCTACACAGTCCCAAGTCAAAGAGGGAGTCAACCAGACATGGCTACCCGTAGTTTCCTCGGTCAGGCTATGGAGGAGTCATACAGGCCTATAAGTCAAATCTCATCTCTGGGGGCTATTAGCACATGCAGGGAGCTTTGAAACCGAAAATGTGGTGGTGTATAAAACTCCTCCAGGAACTCTGGCTGAATCATGGAAAACCTCCTCTCTAAAGTACCCTTAACTATGAGCGAGAAAAGCAAGGAATAAAGAATGTGGAGGGAGAAGACAGTGAGAGGAAGAGAAAGGGTGTTTATCTTGGAAGGACATAAGAGCATCCTGATGTCACCTTAAGTGGCCACCCAAGTAAAAATTTATTGGAAACATTAGGGGAAAATTTAGAGAAAAAATAACAAATTATCATGCTGGCAGATTGAAAGTCCAAGATGATAAGCAGATGGATTGGGGAATGGCTCAGAGAGTTCCTTTAGGGGACTGGAAGGGAGGGAGAAAAGTAAAAGATGGGATTTAATAGAATAATATACCAGATATTCTGAGTTCTTATCTCTAATCAAGAATATGCCAGACCTCATTTTGAAAGCTCCTGCTAACAAATGTGTGTACATAGGCACACAAGATAGAAGCAAGAGTAGTTCCCAAATTGTTCAGCCTTTTTAGGTAAGGCCAGAATATTCATTAACGGTGTTGATGTTAGACACATCCACCTCTTATTTACAGTTCTTCTCAAGGAGGGGCTTCTGGGACACTGTGATGTGAGCCATATCTAGGTTCAACACTGATCCTCATCCATGACCTCAAAGGAGAAGTGAATGCATCTTTTTTTACCGTGCAGCTGATGGCTAGCTGGTCGAGATTCCTTATTTGTTTCTCTTAGCCCTCAGAGACCACCTCATTCTCTACTATCTGTGACAGTGACAGTTCCTGTACTGCAATGAAGTTGATCTATTTTCCAACCTAATCAGAACACAAGAGATCAATACCTGTCCCTGATAGGGTCTATTGCTCCTGAGCAGTGTCAATACCCATTAAGGAAGCTGATTAAAATCTCAGCTCAGCTGGAGGCTGAGGGATTAAGTCACCAGTGAGACAGAACTCATCTCCCTGTGCCAAAGCTTTGCTTCTGTGAAACTCCCCTCCTCCAAGTGCCTGCAACCTCCATCCCACGCTACGTCCAAAGCCCTCAACCTTCTGCCTCCTTCCCCCACAGCATGCAGGCTACCTCTACTTCTAGGGCCTTTGCCCTTTCACTCCACTTGCGCTGGCTCTGCAGGGGTCTTGTGAGAGCCAAGTGCTGGTCTATGTGATGTGGCTGTGTGGACTCCAGGTTTGTCCACACATACTGCTTTGGTGGTTTCCTTTGCAGACTTGGTTTGAAGGAAAGACCATCTTGAATAGCACTGGAGCCTCCTACTTCTATTAGCCCAGAATCCAAGGGAGGAACTCAGTGGAACTAAACACTGAGGTTTTTGTAGAGGAAAATTCTCACACTGCTGCTGAGTTTATGAACCAGCCGTTGTGAAGCAGAAATGCAATTCGTCTGCTGTCTGGGTATGAAGAGCCAATGCAGATCAATTCCAGAAAGCTGAGGAAAGGTAGTTGAAGAAACCTATGAAGCAGCAGCTCTATTTCCTGTTTAAACAATTTGTCCGAAGGCTGCTTGCAACAACCTGCTTTCTATCCATTTCCCCAGGAGTTCCAATTTCCACCTCTGCAGGTCTTAATATTCTTAACAACCCATCAGGAGGGAAAGCAATTGTAACACCATTCAATTACCCTCAATCTTAAATTCACTTTCCAACAAAGGATAAGAAGTCAACCTTGACATGCTGATGTTAAAACAGTTGAAATCCAGAAGAAAACAATAATCTTTGCTCTTGAATTTTCGAAGTTAGAAAGAATTTTAGAGGCAGAAATTCCAAGTTTAAAGAAATGTCTTAATCTTTCTAAGAATGAATAAACCATAGAACTTTAGGCCAAAGGGCTCATAAGGATTATATAGTCCAACCTCATTTCACCGACAGAGAAGGTGGCTTGCCCGAGGTCACATGGATAGTAAGCACTGACCCTGAAATCCAGATGTTCCAACTCTTAAGAGTCTTATCTTTTGATGCCACCTTATTCTGCCCTCAAAGCTGCCTTACTTACTGGGTTAGAGTAACTCACAGCCTTTGAGGACCCACCTGCCATAAAAATCAGTATGGTGACCAAGACTTGCAGTGATAATTAGACCTAGATTTAGGCCAATTATACCACTGCTGACTGATGACCCCTGATGAGACCTCTGAGGAGAGGATACCAGGGTTCCTGTTGTGTTACCTCACTGCCAAGCTCCCATGGAACCAGTGGCTCCTCTGGTGAGATAAAGCTTGGAATTGTCCCTTCCCATTAGCTTAGTTGCTAAATCCTTTAGGCTTTCCTTTTTGAGGTGCAAAGTAGCCTGGGAAGTGAGTAACTGGAGACGCTTTAATTTGTTCTCTCTTCTCCAGACTTCTGCGCTCCTGTGTGCCCTTCATGATGAGTGCCGACACTGTCAGGGCCTTCTGACCAGTGGCCGGACTGAAATGTCAGCCTTTCTCTCAGAGGAGATAGTGGCTGTCTTGGAAAGGAAAGGCTGCAAAAGGGCCAGAAATCCAGAGACCTAACAAAGTAAATGGCTCTGGGAGTTCCTTCTTCCTTCATCTCTGGTTCAATTAAATGTTCCTGGTGCTGGAAAAGTAATCAGTAGCACACACACTGGGACTCACAGACTGTCAGGTGAGGTTTTAGTGTCCTTGCTTCCTGAGTGGTCTAATAAGCACACATTTTGTTTGGGGCAGGAAGAATGGGCAACATGTTCCAAAACAGAGTTCTAAAACCTCACCAGTGGCCTCAGTAGGCAATAAATGCACATAGGTTTTCTTAAACATGGAGCAGGAACTAGGATAAAAACCAACGAAAGCCCAGAAGAGAAGCAAATACATCTGGGAGATGGATAGAAAGAGAAAGGGAGATTCTAGGGAACGTCAAATAAGAATGGCCCAGGAAAGAACCTAGTGTACCAAGTACACCCAAGGCATGTCTACTCTTCAGATTCTTTAGTGGCAATGCCCTGAGATTTGCAAAACTCTTCCACCAGTGACTGGGATGGGGTTAAGGGTCATATCCTCGAGCTATCTGGAAAAGGATCAGCAGCCCTGGAAAGATAAAAAGGCAAACTTCAGCCAGAGAATCTCTGGAATGGCTGTATCATTACTCCCAAAAGTGCGGTTCAGTTTTTGAAAAATCTAAAGTTAGCTAGAATGAAGGGTGCAAAGCTGTGCTGAGAGCACTCTTTCCCATGTCGATAGTTCATGTAAAGACTCTGCACACATGGATGGAGCTGGAGAATGTTCTTCTGAGCAAAGTATCACAAGAATGGAGGAAAAAGTATCCAATGTACACACCCCTATTATGAGACTAATCTAAACCTTTCATATGAAAGCTATAA
>CAUYTI010070955.1:0-47595 GCA_963575145.1 Galago senegalensis | reverse complement strand
AACTGGAACCAGACAAGGTTGTCCTCTGTCTCCATTACTATTCAACATAGTGCTGGAAGTTCTAGCCAATACAATTAGGCAAGACAAGGAAATAAAGGGAGTCCGAATGGGAGCAGAGGAGGCCAAACTGTCCCTTTTTGCTATTTTCCTTTTTTGTTGTTGTTGTTTGTTTTTTTTTTGTTTTGTTTTGTTTTGTTGGCTGGGGCTAGGTTTGAACCCACCAACTCTGGCGTATGGGGCAGTACCCTTTTGAGCCAGAGGCACTGCCCTTGTTTTCCTTTTTTTAAGCACAACACTCTTGTTCCCCACACCATTATCTTTGAAGATGCCCTTGCAGTTGGGATATTTTGGAACATGCAACATCTGTTTTCGCTTCTTGAATCTGAACAGAGTCTCTCTGAACCCACTCCGCAGCTGGTTTTAGCTTCCAGTGAGAAGACTGTTCCCTGGGTTACCATCCCCATGACTCAAGAATTAAAGATGCCAGACGTGGAAAAGTGACCCTTCTCTCAACTTCTGTGCCTCTTACAGTCCTCTCTACTAAATTTATTCCTGTAATTTTGTTCTGAGTGTTCATGTCCTTTGTCTCTTTGAATTTAAGTATATTGGTTTATTGAATTGCAAATAGACAAGTCCCATTAGGCAAGATTCTTATGTTTCCTAGATCAGCCCATTACTCCATCAACCCCAAATTAGCATGCCATTTGTCCCCTTGTTTCTGAACCCTCTTCACTTAATAGTCTCATAAACATCCAGCTATTCCAAAAAGGGCTCAAACTTTTCTCACTTCCATTTTTAGTTGATTCGTTGATATCCAAGTAATCGATTTGTCTCAAGGAGTCATTTGTGCCCTTAAGTTTATTTTTAGGTTTCTGCTGGTTAGTACATCTCCCTCTGTCACTCACATATCCCTACAAATGGCTGTGGGTTTCAGTCTTAGCCTAAAATCTAGGTCAGAAATTTGATTTTATCTGAATAAGACAGATACTGTGAGAAATTTCTTTTAATTTACTGACATTTTTCTCACATTTCTCATACATAAGAATGACTCTCCTGGTCACAAATATGTGTGTAAGCAGAGGAAAATTGGGCTCTAAATATAAAATCTTAAAATAGCTCTGGATCATAAGATTTTCTACCACCATCCTCACTGTTATTACCTTTTTAGTAAAGTATATCTACTATGGTTTGTTTGTGTCCCCTCCAAAATTCATGATGGAATTTAAACACCAATGTGACAGTATTAAGAGGTGGGGCCTTTAGGAGGTTTTTAAGTCATGGGGGTGGAGCCCTCGTGAATGGGATTAAGGACTTCATGAAAGGGCCCCATTCCTTCTACCCTGTGAAGACACATGTCCTCCTCCCCCTCCCAAGGACTCAGTGTTCAAAGTACCATGTTGGAATCAGAGACCGATGATGAGCCTGCTAGCACCTTGATCTTGGGCTTCCCAGTCTCCAGAACTGTGAAAAATAAACTTGTTTTTTATAAATTACCCAGTCTTGGGTATTTTGTTATAGCAGTCCTGATGGTCTAAGATAAAATCTTACATCAAAATTACGGATACATACCTTAAGTTACAACTCTGTATTTTTACATATGTACACATCTATGTCACCACCGCTGAGTTCAAGATATCAAATGTTTCCCTCTTTCAGGTACTATCCCCCTCAAAGTCAACCACTATCCTGAGCCTATCACCAGAGGTCAGTTTCGCCTGTTATTAAACTTTATGTAAAGTTCAGACAGTATCTGCTCTTTTGTGGCTGGTTTCTTTCGTGCACCATAATCCAGTGAGACTTAGCTGTTTGGGGTACTGGCAGTTGTTTATTTTTCATGTTGTGTAGTTTTCCATATTTTATTTATTACCCTTCTAATTTTATGTCTAACTCAATACCTTGTGGGGGTCTATTGGTCCTTTTGGCTAGACTGATATTACAAATTATTCATATCAATGGAGCTTAGGAAGGTTTTAGAAGACAAAAGCCTCACTTCCCCATCTTAAACCGTTTCCTTGCCACGGATGCTTCACTCACTCTTCTCTGTGTGGTATTTTTTCCTTACAAACCTGATGAAAAATTAAGGAACTGAAGTGTTCCTCATCATGTCATCAAGCTTAGAGATGCATGTCATCTAGATAACGAGGTAGATATTTATAACTTGAAATGTTAAAATAACAATAGCAAACACTTAGCACTTACTGCTGTTCAAAGCGCTTTACATATGTTATTATATTTCCCTCAAAACATCTCTGAAATAGACACTATTTTTGTCACCCCTACATTTCAGGGGAGGAAATCAGGGACAGGGAGGCCCAGTAAATTTTCTAAGATGGTGGAGGCAGGATTTGAACCTGTGTGTTCTGGTTTTCAAGCCTGTACACTTCCCCATTTCACCGTATTGTATAGCACGAGACTTTATGTAGTTATTTTCTTCTGTTAGCCTGGCAGAATTTTCTGAATAATTCAAATCTTATGAATTTGTTTCAAAGAATACAACTAAATTGAAATGGAAGATTTAATATAGAATGTGTGGCATTCATGAATAAATTATAGGACTCTCTGGTTTTAACTAATACTTATTTGCTTATCTTGTGACTTTTGCCACCCAGGGTTATAATGTGCAAGCCTCATTTTCCTTCTGTTCAATAAAAGGAGATGGGCTCAGACAGAGGCATAAATTTATCAAAATCTCATCATCTGGAAGACTGGAGCTCAGTTGTGAGATTGTGGTTGAGAAGGTGTTGCATGCCACCTTTTGTCACCAATGCTATTGAACAGGGTTGCAAGTGAACCTCGGCAATTAACATATGTGATCAACAATTTTCTTATAAAAATTATCAGGGTTCTAGATGTAATTATCTTCAAGTTTTATTCCACTGCTAAAGTTATGTATTTTCTTTTTAGATGAACCGCTTAATTTTGGCTCACTTGTTTTTTAATTAGATATTTCTCTACCTCTTTATGCTGTGTTTTATCGCTCTTGATGCCCAGCCCCAAGTTTTTTCTTCTACTTGTAAGAAAAAGAGATTTTCTATCTGTCTCCTTCTCTTCTGCCCCTTCTTCTCTTTCCCCCTCTTGCTTAGAAACAGGGTCCCACTATTTGTAGTCCAGGCTTGTTTCAAACTCCTCTACTCAAGGGATCCTCCCACCTCAGCCTTCCAGCTAGCGAGGACTACAGGTGCAGACTACCATGGCTGGCTAATCTTCTCTCTCTCTTTAACCCTCCCTCGTGTGTAAGTATACACACAAATATACATGCCTGTAGACAGACACACACATGTATAATACAAAGAGACATGCACACAATACCTGCACATACTTGCAGACATATATTCCTGCACACAGACACCCACTAACACACACCCTGCCTCCCTGTCCTCAGGACTCAGGGTTCTCAGAGAGGAAAGAATGTTGCATCCTGAGTCAAGGATCAGCTGTGCAGTGCTACCCAAAAAAGTCTTCCCTTTGGGGATCTCAGTTTCTTCATAGGTACACTGGTAATAATAATTTCATCTTTACCTTTCCATTCTGGTTATTCTTTCTGAAGATAAAACAGAAAGGATAATGTTGTGCCCAGGAATTCCACAAAGACCACACTGTCAAGCCAAATTTACGGCAGAGCCCTTTTATTGAAGAGCCAGCTGGGGACTGCCTCAGTGTGCCAACATGGGGTTTCTGAGAGCAGCCCCAAGTGCTTAAGGGGTCGGGTTATTAAGGCTTGGTCTGCATCCTGGTTGGCATGCAGGCTGTCCAGGTGCATCCGGGTAGGTAGCAAGCAAGCAGAATTTTGTAGTAAGTTAGCCATAAACATTAAAACATCTTTGTTTTAATATTTCCCCCTAGCTTAGTCTCAGTATTTTCTCCACCTGGTATTGTTTAAAAGTCAGTCTGGGGCGGCGCCTGTGGCTCAAAGCAGTAGGGCACCGGCCCCATATGCCGGAGGTGGTGGGTTCAAACCCAGCCCCGGGCAAAAACCGCAAAAAAAAAAAAAGTCAGTCTGGGAATAGTTGGTACTTCCTGGTTTGCTTCCCAGGGAGTTAGACAAGCAAGAAACTGGGAATGAACTAGAAGCAAGAAATCGATTAGTACTTTTTTTTATCTTGGGAGTGAACTAGACTTATTTCATTTCATTTAAAAGCTTGCAGTCCCGGAAATTTGGTAGGAGTTAACTGGTATTTTTCCCTCTATGGCCTAGGCCTGACACCTTTCTGTCTTACCCTAGGCCCACTAAGTCTATCAATAAGAGATTGATTACATGTTGTATAGTAAAAAATTTATGGCTTGGCACCTGTAGCACAGTGGTTACAGCGCCAGCCACATATACCAAGGCTGGCAGGTTTGAACCCAGCCCAGGCCTGCTAAAAAAACAACAATGATAACTTCAACAAAAAATAGCCAGGTGTTGTGGAAGGTGCCTGTAGTCCCAGCTTGGGAGGCTGAGGCAAGAGAATCAAGCCCAAGAGTTGGAGGTTGCTGTGAGCTGTGATGTCACAGCACTCTACTGTGAAGGTGACGTAGTTAGACTTTGTCTCAAAAAAAAAAAAAAGTTAACTTTGCTTGCAAAGAGGCCTGGCCTTTGTCCTAGGCTCCTGAGAGGTAATCTCTGACATGGGTTGACTGATAGCAGTATCTTTCTTTGCCTGGGGACTTTGGGTCCTGGTGCTTAGTCTAAAAATGAGATTTATGGTGGGGGATAACCATACCAGAAAAACCAGCTGCGTGATTCAGGGTGGGGGCCATAGGGCACCCCAGAAGGAGTAGAAACTGAGACTAGCCATAGGAATAATCCAACGTGCCTATGTGACCAAGTCCTAGTAAATCTCTCAACACTGAGGCTTGGGGAACACTGGCTGCTGAGTACTCCACAGCAATGCTGCGCAGTGATGCCTTCCCACTGCGGAAGGGGCTGGGGGAGGCAAGAGAAAACAATGGAGACTCCACAAGTGTGTCTTCCTGGGCTCTGCCTTAGGCCTTCTTCCCTAAGTAATTTTAGTCTGTATCCTTTCCCTGAATAAACCGTAACTGTGAGCATAGCAGCTTCAGTCAGTTCTTAGGAGTAAGCAAGCACAGTTGATCCACCACTTGTCTAAAAAAATCTACTTTTAAATCCTTGAACCGAAGAAGTCCAGAGCTGAGAGAGCCCTCACGAATCCCCTGATCCAATAGATTTTAGAGCCAAAGCTGAGAGCATCTGCCTCAGGCCAGGTGGAGATTAGGCTCCTTGAGATGGACAGGGGCAGCATTGCTCTGGCCCTGGCCTACCAGACCCTGGCTGCAGTGGGATGAGGGCTCACTCAGGGTCACAGCCTCTGGGGACAAGGATGGGGACAGACCAATTCTTCCACTTGTAGGACTCCGGGGACAAGCTCAGCTGGAAAATGGCATGGTAATAGGGAGGAAGTGTCTTTGATTTTCCAAATCATCCCCTCCCCATGCTGTGATCCACAGTAGATCAGAGCCTGGACTCGGGGTCATATGTCCAGCTTCCTGGCTTGTTTCCTGGTCTCCAGCTGTGCTCACTTCTTACCTCCACCCATCACAGACACCAGAGCCATCCTCCCATTATTCTTTTCATTATGTTATTCTCCCCATCCCCTCATGGCACCTTCCGCACTAAAGGAAATGTCTCCACAACCTCAGCCTGGCATTCAAGGCTCTTCCTGATGTGGCCTCACTTCTCAGCACTCCACAGCATCTCCCTTGGCCCTGCCCCATTGGACTGATTTCTCCTATACACCAGCTGGACTTTCCCACCTTCATACCCTGTGACCTTCCTTTGATTTCTTCCTCCCTCTCCTCAAGTCCAAATGCTATAGATTAAATCATGTCTCCCTGAAACTCACACATTGAAGGCTTAAGCCCCTGTATGATTGTATTTGGAAACGGCCTTTGGAAGGTAAGTAAGGTTAAATGAAGGCATAAGGGTGGGTCCTAATCTGACCGGATGAGTGGTCTTGTAAGAAGGCACATGTACTAAGGAAAGGCTAGGTGAGTATGAAATGAGAAGGAGGCCTTCTGCAGCCCAAGGAGAGAGTGGTTACCAGACACTGACCCTGCTGATATCTTTTTACTTTTTACTTTTTACTTACTTTGTTACCCAGGCTAGAATGCCGTGATGTCAGCCTAACTCACAGTGGGAGAGGACACCTGAGAAGGGTGAGGTCTAGAAGAACAGACCACAAGGATATACCTGCAGGGTCCTCTCCATGGTGACTCTTTTCTTGGGAATTTGTAGACTTAACTTGGAAATTTCCAAGTTCTGTGAAATTCTGTAGTTCTGTAGGGGCTGGAATAGCATCTCCTGTTTGATTCAAACTGGCCAATGAGAAGGGTACCTGTGGGTTGGAATTTTTTGACTTTCAATAAAATGGGAAAGACCAAGCCAGTAGAGGAGCATGGCCATTTGGAATTCTATGCTGTAAGCTCCCGGCCAGTAAATAAAGCCCTTCCCTTCATAAACATGGTGTTGGGGTGCTCTTTCTCTCCGTTGGGCCTTGTCTTCCCACAACAACAGCACCCTCAAACTCCTGGGCTCAAGCAGGAGGGAGGGGGCTTAGAAATGATGTGGTCAAACCAGCATATTAAGGAGGAGAAGCTGAGGCCAAGAGAAAGGAAGGCATCAAGACAGTGGTGGAGGCAGGACCAGATCTTGGAGTTCCTGAGACCAGTGCTGCCCGTGCCACCCTGTTTAATACCACTCCTGGGGCAGCTGGGAAGGCAGTCTGTACTTCTTGGTTCAGACATTCCCAAGAAGATGGGTCAACCCAAGCCCCACAGTCCTTGTGGCAGGCTGCCAGCAGGGCTGGGTTTTTCATGTGGATACTTTCTTGCTATATCCTCACATGGGAGGCAGAGAGAGAGAGAGAGAGAGAGGAAGGAAAGGAGGGAGAGGGAGGGAGAAAGGGAGAGGAGAGAGAGAGGAGAGACAGAAGACGGAGGGGAGAGAGAAGAAGGAAAGGAGGGAGGGAGGAAAGAAGAGCAAGGGAGGAAAGGGGGGAAGAGAGGAGGAGAGAAAGATAGGAGAGAGAAAGGGGAGAAAAGAGGGAGGGAGAGAAGGAGAGAGAGGGAGGAAAGGAGTGGGGAACTTGCGTTTCTTCTTGTAAGAGCACTCATCCCTTGATGAGGGACGCAAACATTTAGTGCACAGCACTGGGAAGGGTCATTTAGGCCCAGGGGAAGGGCCAGGATGCCAGGAGGGACAAAAGTTTTATAGGCCTGGCCCCCTCCCTTTCCTCTCCTCCCTGCTTTCCCCCTCCTCCTCCTCTTCAGTCTTGGCACTCCACTTCTCCTCTTAGACTTTCTCCACAGAATCAGAGAGGTGCCTGAATTGGCCTGGCTCCCCCAACCTGAACAGGTCTGAGTGGGGGCAGAGGGTCACCTCCGCAGCCCCTTCCAGCCATTCCCCTCTATGGTTCTGTGCTTGTAACAGAATCTCCAGGCTGGACTTTGACCTTTAATGGTATAAGCACTAAAGAAGTTTTGATACTTCTCCCAAGGAGGAAAATTCAAAACAAAAACAAAATCGTAAACCATACGACATACAACCAACATTTTATGTATGCTGAAAGTAAAATGGCTTCTCCCCAGAATTTTCCAATTGCCAAAGTCTGAATAAATACTGAGAAGCTGAACCTCTTTTGCCTTCTTTTCTCTTTGGAGGGATGTCCTAGTTTTACAGTTACCCTAACTTCATTTCACCTATTTATTGGGTCACCCAGCCCTATGGGCCTTTGGGCCTCAAGGCCCTTGGACCCCCACGCATCCTAGGGGATGGGAAAGGCCATTGGAGCCTCAAGGGTCCCTCCTGTGGCAGGGGGCATGCTGGTTTCTCTCCCCCCACACCCGCAATGGCTCAGCAGGTTCATCAATGGGAGGAAAAGGACTTTGATGCATTATTCAGGGCTCTCCAGGGCAAGCCCTTTGAAAAGGCTGGGGTGAAAAAGATCACAGAATCAAGAGTTAACCAAAGCACTGGCTTGCAGGGCTTAGCAGCAATGGAAGCTGTTTCCCTTTCCCAGGCAACTGAACACCTCACCTCTTATGGGGTGAGAGAGTCCACAGGGCAGAGTCTGGGTGGGGTTGGAGGAAAAGACTTTTATAAAACCAACAGTGAGTCACCAAGAGCTGGAGCTCAGCTGAGCTCAGGGGATACCCAGGTGAATAGGAGGCACCCCTGGTCTGCACTGGGGTGCCTCCTTCCAGCATCACCCCTTCCAGCATCAGTCCTACTGTGCCAGTGTCCCATAGGTTTGGAGATTCTGAAGGTAGCTTAACCTGGGGCTTTAGGATTATCCAGAATGAGTATCCAGAGGGAGGGTTACATGAACTACTAAAGCCACAGGAGAGACGCAGGCTACAGCTCATGGTGTGCAATGTGGGATTCCTGTGTCTGGCACATAGTAAGAGCTCCAAAACTAATGAGGGGACAAGATTCCCACCAGCCTCCGGCTTCCCTGGCCCACCATGCTGGGCTTCTGCCTTGCTGATGCTAAAGATCAACAAGCAATAAGTGGTCCCTTCTCAACCCGGCCCCTCTGGGCTGCAGACCACATACCACCTCCAGGAAGCCCGTGGTGTTCACTGTGATGGGACTTACTCTGCTCTGAGCATGGACCTAGGCATGAGGTTGGACTTAGAAGTCACTTGGTTGGATTCAGACTCCAGGTTCCAGTTTAGCAATATTGCTTATTAACCATGTAGCTCAGGTAAGCTATTTAATTCCTCCAAGCATAGATTCCCTCATCCTTAAACAGGAACTAATGATATGTCCCTATAGCCAGAGCTCACAGAGAGAAGT
The DNA here is from genome assembly GCA_963575145.1 of Galago senegalensis. NCBI lineage: Eukaryota > Metazoa > Chordata > Mammalia > Primates > Galagidae > Galago > Galago senegalensis. The sequence goes on along the minus strand of CAUYTI010070955.1, from coordinate 38,798 downwards.
GTGCAGCAGAAAGCCTGGTGCATGAGAAGCACTGAACAAGTCCTAACTTGATGGGTGAGTGTGTAAATGAAGGGAGTGGGGCCTCCCCTGGGATGGACCTAGAGTAATCTGGCCAAACCCACCCTATCACGCAGAAAGTCCAACAGGTGAGGGGGTAAGAGAGAGTAACAGTGAGGGGACACCTCCAGACTTGAAAGGGGCCTGGGGGGGGGCCTTTCTGGCACCACACCATGAGGAAGAAGAGGGTTAAAGGTGGGAGATTTCCTCAGATTAAATGAGTCATCATGGGACTCAATTTCAGGCACCCAATTTACATGATAAAGCCTTAATGAAAAGGCTATGAAGGACAGAAATAAATGTAAATGCCTAATTCAGTTCTCTCATAAAATGATCCCTGAAAAGTTGGTTTTGTAGAAAGTTCCTCCCCAATCCCTACACAGATGTGGCCCTCACCCAGAAGAGGTGAGGTGTCTGGGCACTTGCGAAGAAATGGCTTTGATTACTGCCAAGCCCTGCAAGCCAGTGTTAGGCAGTTAGTTGGATAAGAGCAGGGCTGATGACTGATGTGGTTAGGCCATTTTGGGCTGGTTTGGGTCAGGCTGACCTGGGTTGTTAAGGGAATGAGTCTGATTAAGACCTTGCAGGTGGATTGTTTTGAGAAAAGACCTAATTAAGACCAGCTGATGGTCCTCAAAATTGTGTATAAAACCCCAAACTGTGCTTTCCACAGAGTCTGCAGTCACTAGGATAGGGCCTGGCTTGCTATACTATTCTTTAACAAATTTTCTTTCTCTTGCTAAAACTTTACTTGCTCTTTCCGATTATTCTGGCAACTACCTTGAGTCACCACACTGCTCTAACATCAGTGTTTTTGGCTAACTCTTTATTCTGTGATCTTGTCACTCCACCCCTTTCAGAAGCTATGATGTTTATGGGGTAACATTAAGAAAGTAGGAACTCAATCTTTTTTATGGCTGAATTCCATTGTATACATACACCACAATTTGTTAATCCATGCATGGGTTGATGGGTATTTAGGCTGTTTCCATGACTTGATGATTGTCAATTGAACTACAATAAACATTCTGGTACAGATATCTTTGTGGTAAAATGATTTTTGTTCTTCTGGGTTACATCTTTTATGTTCACATGGGTGGCGTTGAAACACATTCTTCTTAGTAAAGTATCTCAAGACTGGAAAAAAAAGTATCCAATGTACTCAGTACTATTATAAAACCAATATATAAATACTTACACACTCATATGAATGATAAAGTACAAATATAGTCTAGCAAGGGGGAGGGGTGACGAGAGAGGGGAGAGGAAGGGGGAAGAAGATTGATAGGAGGAGAGAAGAGAGGGCATTTGGTGGGACCTCACCTAATGTACACAATGCAAGGTCATTTAGCATGCTCCTCCCCAGAGTAGGGGGCTCTCCTACAGCTTGAACTTTACCTTGGGAATGAGAACAATGTAATATAAAAATGTGTTCCCTCATATTAATTTGAAATAAAAAAGAAAGAAAAAAAGTAGAAACTTGCATGGCTTGCTGGGTCTTGGTAGAATTCGTTGCCACCCCAGGACTTGGGCCTTACCCAAAAGCTGCAAAGAACATTTGAGCTCCACTTCACAATCCTGATTTCAATCCTCTTCTGTCCCACTGCCGTGACCACCAGAGGCTTTATTAGAAGACCTCATCCTGACATTACAACGTTTACACTATGTGATGCCTCTCCTGAGAGCTATCCCCTTCCACTAGCCTCTATTTGTGACATTCACCTTGATATCTTCATGCCAAGTACCTTCCTCATGAAGTCCGGCATTGACAGGTGGGATGAACACAAGACATTACAGAAATCCTACAAGCCAACCAGGGGAAAAGTGAAGACCAACCATCCAAGGAAAAAGGGTGTAGATTGTCTATTACCCATGATTCATATTAATTAAACCAAAGACATGCAGGCTGATAAAAGACTTGAATGAGGCCTAGACCCAGAGAAGTGTGGGAAAGAAATGCCAACACTAGCAGCCTTGTCCTCGGACTCTGGCAAGGAAACAGAGTCCACATCTTCGGCCCCAATTCTGATGGAAGCCTTCCGTGGAGAGTTCTCAGTGTTCAAGGACTCCAACACTGGGCTTGGCCATTTGAGTTGCTGTGGTGGATGGGACATTAGTAAGTGTGATGCAAGCAGAAGATACGACCTCCTCTTGGAACACAGCTGCCATACTGGGAGAAAGTCCAGGCCATTCTGAGAGAGAGAGAGAGAGAGAGAGAGAGGGAGAGGTCATAACGGAGGCCCTGGATGGCGAGACACTTCATAAGGGAGAAGCCACACAAGGAAGAGAGAACCAAGACACACCAGCCAGCCCTCCAGGTGAATGTAGTCACATGAGTGACCTCAGGGGCAGAAGGACTGTGCAGTCAACCCCCAGAACAGTGAGAAAGAACAAATTGTCTTAGCCACAAAGTTTTGGGATGGCATGTATATGGCAATAAATAATCATCGAGCTTTATAAAAGTGAGATGGTGAGTTCTCCATTTCTGGGGATATTCAGCAAAAGGCTAAAGTGCTGTTGGAAGAAAACTGTGGAGACAATTTTTACATTGAGCAAAGGGTTGGACTAAGATTACAGAAAACATTTGTCTAAATTGTAACTAGAACATTCCATCCTTTGTCTCCATCATCTAGGAAAATATTCTAATAAAAAAATCCAGGTGGTAAAGTGTAGTGATCGAGGCCCTACCCTCAGACTGTCAGCATCAAAATCACAGCTCCATTACTTACTAGCTGTGTGACTTTGGGCAAACCACATGACCACCCTGAGCCTTTAATTCTTCCACTATAAATTGAGTTAAGAGCATCTAGTTCATGTGAGGTGATGGTGAGGGCTGACTAATGTGGTTCACATAAAGATCTTGCTGCAGTGGTTAGGACACAAAGGTTAGCTGACACTGCCCATAATGCCAATGCCATTATCCCAGAGGGCCTCTCCCACAGCAGCTCCTGAAAGCCTTCAGTAAGGTCACAAGTCCAGATTTCTGACTCGTACCATACAGCTGCAAGAACTCACATGATCTCTCAGGCTCTGCTAGCACTAAGATTCTCTTCTCTCCCTTCCCTCCTGTCAGACCACCACACAGCTCCACATCACATTTTTGTGACTTACTAATTTTCAGTTTCCCAATTCCCAAGGGTGAGCCCAAAGATGCGCATAGTGGTGTTGGACAGAGGCAGCAAACAGCAAAGCAAATAGGATGAGGCCAGGCACCCTTTCCACTGGGTCTCATTAAGCAAGAGCCAAGGTCAGGAAGGTCAAGGGGGAAGGTCCAGGAGCCTTGAAGGGCAAAGTAGGGCACAAGTTAACCTCCTTCCCCAGTCCACAACAGACACCTGAGTGGGCCTTGACCAGACAGTGACCACTCAGGGATAAGGAAGACACAGTCTCCAGGCACTCACAGATTTGGAAGAATGGAGATCTCACTAGGCGATCTTAACTCTCGTTTTGTAACCCTTGGCAGATTTGGTGATTCACACTATCAGCAACTAACCAGACTTTGCTCTCTGCATGTATGAGCATAGCGTCAAGATATATCCCTGCTTCCCACCACATCCTTCCTGGATGAGGTCACTAAACAGGGAGGTAGATTCCAAGGTAACAGGGGGCCATGTTTACCAGTGGGCAGGGGCACAATTATGAACAGCTCTGCACTTGGGCATGACATCCGCAGACCCCTCTGCCTCCATGGGCCTCCCTCACAGGTCAGGCTGAGCCCTGGGCAGCTAAGCCTGCTCATCTTGCTTTCATGCCTGTCCTGGGCCAGAGCCCTCCTGGGGCCTCAGCTTCCTGCCTCTGTACCAGCCTGTGGGTGGTGCATTTCTGAGGTCCATGTTCAATGGGTCTCAACCAGGGAACATTGTCATAAGCAGAGGGAGGGTGCTGGTATCTTGTCTTGGGTAGAGTATAGAGATGCTACCAAATTCTCTAATGAACAAAGTATTATCTAGTCCAAAATGTTAAAGAAAACTCCAGGAAAGAGGAAGGAGTGTCCTTCAGAGCATGGCCTTAGGGTTAGAGTCCCTCAAAGAAGGAAATGGTCCTGTTCTTACATCTCTCATGGGTCCAGATGGGAGAGAGATGACAGTTACACCAGGGTGGAATCTAGGCACTTATGAACATTGGAGCCAGAGATAGCACAATCTCCCCCTAATAATACAGTCCAAAATGGGGTGAGTGAGAAACATGCTTCCTTCTATCCTTCTACCATATGGATTTAAAAGGTCATTTAAAAATATGACAAGGACAGCCATTGCAGTGCTATTAATAAGTGACAAAGATAAAAACAACCTAATGTCCATTTATCAGGATTGGATAAATAAATTATGATACGTTCATACAGTGGAATTACATGCACTTGTTAAAAAGAATGAGGTCAAGGTCGACCAGGCAAGGTGGCCCACACCTGTACTCCTAGCACTTTGGGAGGCTGAGGTGAGTGCATCCCTTGAGCTCAAGAGTTTGAAACCAGGCTCAGCGCCTGTGGTTCAAGTGGCTAAGGCACCAGCCACATACACACAAGGTGGCGGGTTCGAATCCAGCCCAGACCCGCCAAACAACAATGACGGCTGCAACCAAAAAATAGCTGGGCATTGTGGTGGGCACCTGTGGTCCCAGCTACTTGGGAGGCTGAGGCAGGAGACTTGCTTGAGCCCAGGAGCTGGAGGTTGCTGTGAGCTGTGATGCCACAGTGCTCTACCCAGGGGAACAGCTTGAGGCTCTGTCTCAAAAAAATAAATAAATAAATAAATAAAATAAATAAGAAAAAAAGAGTTTGAAACCAGACTGAGCAAGAGTGAGACCCCATTTAAAAAATAGAAAAATTAGCTAGCTGTCCTGGTGTATGCCTGTAGTCTCAGCTACTTGGGAAGCTGAGGCAGGAGGATTGCTTGGGCTCAAGAGTTTGAGGTTGCTGTGAGCTCAGATGAGGCCATGGCACTGTAGCCTAGGTGATGGAGTGAGACTCTGTCTCAAAAACAAACAAACAAACAAACAAACAAACAAACAAACAACAACAACAAAAAACAAGGTGGCTGACCAGGCACAGTAGCTAATACCTGCAATCTTAGCACTCTAGGGGTCAAGGAGAGAAGATCTCTTGAATTCAGGGTTTAAGGCCAGCCTGAGTATGACTGAAATCCTGTCTCTACTAAAAATACAAAAATTCACCAGGCAGGGTGGGGTGCACCTATGCTATTCAAGAGGCTGAGGTAGGAGGACCATGTGAGCCCATTGCAGTCTAAGCCCCGATGATAGAGCAGGACTTCATTCTGGTTCCACCCTTCAATGGTTTGCTTCCCCATCTTGAGCAAGACTTTGTCTTTGCTCCGTCACTGGGGCTTAGAGTGCAATGGCATTATCATAGTTCCCTGCAACTTCCAAAAATAAATAAAAAGAGGTGGCCCTAAATATAATAATGTGAAAGTGTTCTTTGGAGCATGCTTAAGGTGGGCTGGGCTAAACTATGGTGATCAGTAGTTTGGGTGTATTCGTGCATTTTTGACAAAATATTTTCAATTTACAGTGGTTTATTAGGATGTAAGTATCATAAATCAAGGAGCATCTGTACAGTACATACAATGGACACCTTCAGTGCTTAGGGTGCTGGCCACATGTACCAGGGCTAGGGGGTTTGAACCCAGCCCAGGCCTGCTAAACACCAATGACAACTACAACAAAAAATAGCCAGGCGTTGTGGCAGGCACCTGTAGTCCCAGCTACTTGGGAGGTTGAGGCAAGAGAATCACTTAAGCCCAAGAGTTTGAGGTTGCTGTAAGATGTGATGCCAAGGCTGGTCCCTGCTGGGCCTGTGAGCAGAGGCTTAATAGGTGTGGACTGCAACCTGAGAGCAAAGGCATGGTCTCCTGATTCCAACAGAACCCTGGAGTGGCTTACTGGGTGTGAACCAAGCCCTGAAGGCTAGGGCATACTCTACTGCCTCCAGTGGGGCTGGTGAGCAGAGGCTTACCAGGTGAGGACTGAGACCTGCAGGTGGAGTGTGGTGCCCTGACTGTAACAGAGCCTATAAACAGAGGCTTGCCAGCCAGTGGACTGAGACTGGCAGGCAGGGCATAGTCCCCTGATTCCAACTGGTCTGGCAATCAGAGGCTAGCTGTGTGTGGACTGAGACCAGAGGGCAGGTTCTGTGCCCTGACTCCAACAGAGCCTGCAAACAGAGGCTTGCCAGGCAGCAGACTGAGACTGGCAAGAGGGGGCATGGTCCCCTGACTCCACCTGGTTTGTCAGGCACTACTCCAGACTCTACTTCAGAAGCTAGCAGTGTGTGAACTGAGACTGGTAGGTGGGGGCATTACCCCTGGCTCCAGCTGGGCCTGTGAGCAGAGAAGCAGACAGTAGTGTGGACTGAGTCTGGCAGGTGGGAGTGTGGAATCTTGGCTCCAATTGTGCTTTGAATCCCTTTGTTTTGAACTGTCCTTGAATCCCTCTCTGTTGGGCAGGGTTTGCATTGCCAGAGTCAATTTGGTGGAACCCGTGTCTGGGGCTGTCTACTCTTGGGCATTCTGAGGTTGATCTTTGAAGTTCTGTAGTGGAAAAGAACTGAAGGGTGGGAGCAGCTGTTTGTATCTCTTCACAGTCGAGATTTAAATCTAATAGAATGGTTTCTTAGGATAGAGTAGAGGTTGGTTGATATTAAACAGAGCTAGCCTGCACTATCTCATCAAGTAGGTCCTCAGAGTCTCCAGCCAAAACTCTTGAAAGTGGCCTTTTTAAGGTTGTAGGAGATAAGCCACAGTTACAAAGCCTAGAGCTTTGCTAAGGGACCATCTCTACTACCTGGGAACCCCAGTTCAATCATCCTACCAGTTCTAATAGCCAAAGAGTAGAAAATAAATATGGTGAGGACTCAACAGAAGAACTCTGGCAACATGAATAACCAGAGTAGATCAACCCCCCCCCCAAAAAAATGAAAAACGAGATATAACTGAAGATGCCTTGCACAGACAGATGGCAGCAATGTCAGAAAGTGAATTCAGTATATGGATTGCAAATAGAATGGAAGAAAAGATTGGAAATTGAATTCCAAAGAGTACTTCTGAAGTTGTCTCAAGTCACCCAAGATATGGACATAATGAGAAAAGAGATAGCATAGCTCAAGGAAATGAAAAAGTTAGTTGAGGAACTCCAAAATACAGTGGAATCCCTCACTAATAGAGTTGACCACAAGCAGAAGAAAGGATCTCTGAAACTGAGGGCAAAGCTTTGAATGTTCCCAAACACTCAACAAAATAGACAAATGGAGAGCAAAAACTGATCATTCCCTGAGAGAGTTGTGGGATCACTAGAAAAGATCAAACACTCATCTTATAGGAATTCCCAAAGGAGAAAAGGATGGTCCTAAAGGTACAGATGCTCTACTCCAAGAGATTTCGGAGGAGAATTTCCCAAACATTGCAAGAGAGTCAGAACTTCAGATAGCAGACAGTTTCAGAACCCCGGCAAGACTCAATCCAAATAAAGCATCTTCTAGATACATCGTGATTAACTTTGCCAAAGTGAAGATGAAGGAGAAAATTCTGCAAGCAGCCAGATGTAAGAAAAGCATCACCTACAAAGGGAGAAATATCAGAATAACTGCAGATCTCTCAGCCAAAATGTTTCAAGCCAGAAGAAGATGGTCATCAACCTTCAATCTCTTAAAACAAAGCAACTTCCATCCCAGGATCCCCTATCCAGCTAAACTGAGTTTCATCTGCGATGAAGAAATCAAATACTTTAATGACACAGACCTATTGAAGAATTTTGCCATAACTAAACCAGCTCTCCTGGATATTCTCAGACCCATCCTCCATAATGACCAGAGCAATGCACTACCTCCAAAGTAAACTCACCCAGATATTTTTTGAACAAAACCCAACTTCCACAGTGGTGAAAGGATTAAAAATGTCCACTGGACATCCAAAAATCATGACACCCAAGACACAACCAGGCTTATCAATTCTCTCAATTAATGTGAATGGTTTAAATTGTCCTCTAAAGAGGCACAGGCTGGCCAACCGGATACATAAACTCAGACTGGACATCTGGTGTATACAAGAATCTCACCTTACCTTAAAGGATAAAAATAGACTCAGGGTGAAGGGATGGTCTTGTATAATAGGCAAATGGAAACCAGAAAAAAGCAGGGGTTGCAATTTTAGTAGCAGATACAATTGGCTTTAAACCAACCAAGATAAAGAAAGATAAGGAAGGTCACTACATATTTGTCAAGGGAAACACCCAACATGAAGAGATTTTGATAATGAACATTTATGCACCCTACTAGAATGCTCCTAAATTCATAAAGCAGACCCTAATGGATATGAACAACTTGATATCTTCCTGCATTATAATAGTTGGAGATTTTTTTTTAATAGTTGGAGATTTTAATACCCCTTTGACAGTTTTGGATAGGTCCTCTAAGAAGAAACTAAACAAAGAAATATTAGACTTAAACCTGACCCTAGAACAAATGGACTTTACAGACCTCTACTGAACATTTCACCCTAATTAAACTGAATATACATTCTCCTCATCAGCCCATGGGTCATCCTCCAAAATAGATCATATCCTAGGACACAAGTCTAACCTCAGCAAATTTAAAAGTATAGAAATTATTCTTTGTATCTTCTCGGACCGCCATGGAATATAAGTTGAACTCAACAGCACTGGGAATCTCCATGCTCAAACAAAGTCATGGAAGCTAAATAATCTTAGGCTGACTGATAGCTGGGTCAAAGATGAGATTAAGAAGGAAATCATCAAATTTTTGGAACTAAATGAAAATGAAGACACAAATTATCAAAACCTTTGGGATACTGCAAAGGCAGTCCTAAGAGGGAAATTTATAGCATTAGAAGCCTTCATCAAGAAAACAGAAAGAGAGGAGGCCAACAACTTAATGGATCACCTCAGGCAACTGGAAAAGGAAGAACATTCCAACCCCAAACCCAGCAGAAGAAAAGAAATAACCAGAATTAGGGCAGAATTAAATGAAATTGAAAACAAAAGGATCATTCAGAAGATCAACAAAACAAAAAGTTGGGTTTTCGAAAAAATTAACAAAATTGATAAACCTTTGGCCAACCTAACCAGAAATAGAAAAGTAAAATCTCTAATATCATCTATCAGAATCAATAAAGGAGAAATAACAACAGACACTTCAGAAATTAAAAAAATCCTCAATGATTACTACAAAAATCTCTATTCCCAGAAACATGAAAATCTGAAGGAAATGGACTAATATCTGGAAGCACACCATCTTCCTAGACTCAACCAGAAAGAATTAGAAATCTAAAATAGACCTATATCAACCACTGAAATAGCATCATCAATCTGAAATCTCCCTAAAAAGAAAAGTCCAGGACCAGATGGCTTCACATCTGAATTCTATCAAACATTTCAAGAGGAACTAGTAGTACCTATATTATACAATGTTTTCCAAAGCATAGAAAAAGATGGAATACTTCCCAACACATTCTGTGAAGCAAATATCACCCTGATACACAAACCAGGAAAGGATCCAACAAAGAAAGAAAATTATAGACCAATATAATTAATGAATATCAATGCAAAAATATTCAATAAGATCTTAGCAAACAGAATTCAACAACACATCAAAAAAATTATACACCATGATCAAGTTGCTTTATTCCAGGGTTACAGGGTTGGTTCAACTTATGCAAATCTATAAATATGATACATCACATCAATAAAATAAAAAACAAAGACCATATGATTCTCTTAATTGATGTAGAAAAAGCCTTTGATAATATCCAGCATCCTTTCATGATCAGAATTCTTAAGAAAATAGGCATAGAAGGTACATTTCTTAAACTGATAGAGACCATTTACAGCAAACCCACAGCCAATATCATATTGAATGGTGTAAAATTGAAAACATTTCCACTCAGATCAGGAACAAGGCAAGGATGCCCACTGTCTCCACTACTGTTTAACATAGTAATGGAAGTCTTAGCCATCACAATCAGGCAAGAGAAGGTGATCAAGGGTATCCAAATAGGGTCAGAGGAGATCAAACTCTCACTCTTTGCTGATGACATGATCTTATACCTGGAAAATTCCAGGGACTCAACTTCAAAACTCTTAGAAGTGATCAAAGAATATAGCAGCGTCTCAGGATACAAAATCAATACTTACAAGTCAGTAGCTTTTATATATGCCAACAATAGTGAAGCTGAAAAAACAATCAAGGACTCTATTCCTTTTACAATAGTGCCAAAGAAGATGAAATATCTGGGAATTTACCTAACAAAGGATGTGAAAGATCTCTATAAAGAGAACTATGAAACTCTGAGAAAAGAAATAGCTGAAGATGTTAACAAATGGAAAAATATACCATGTTCGTGGCTGGGAAGAATCAACATTGATAAAATATCCATACTACCCAAAGCAATCTATAGATTTAATGCAATCCCTATGAAAGCACCAGTGTCATGCTTCAAAGAACTTGAAAAAATAGTACTTCGTTTTATATGGAATCAGAAAAACTCTCAAATAGCAAATACATTACTCAGAAATAAGAACAAATCAGGAGGTATCACATTACCAGACTTCATGCAGTACTACAAATCTATAGTGATCAAAACAGCATAGTACTGGCACAAAACAGAGCAGTAGATTTATGGAACAGAATAGAGAACCAAGAGATGAAGCCAGCTACTTATCATCGTTTGATCTTTGACAAGCCTATTAAAAATATTCAATGGGGGAAAGACTCCCTATTTAACAAATGGTGCTGAGTGAACTGGCTGGAGACCTGTAGAAGACTGAAACTGAATCCCCACCTTTCACCATTAGCAAAAAATTGATTCTCATTAGATAAAAGATTTAAATGTAAGACATGAAACTATAAAAATACTAGAAGAGACTGTAGGGAAAACACTTGAAGAAATCAGCCTGGGAGAATATTTTATGAGGAGGACCCCCCCAGGCAATTGAAGCAACACCAAATTACTGGGATCTGATTAAACTAAAAAGCTTTTGCACAGCCAAGAGCACAGTAAGTAAAGCAAACAGACAACCTTCAGAATAGAAGAAGATTTTTGCACTTTATGCTTCCGACAAAGGTCTGATAACTAGAATCTACAGAGAACTCAAACTAATCAATAAGAAAAGAATAAATAACCCCATTTCTATGTGGGCAAGAGACTTGAACAGAAACTTCTCTGATGAAGACAGGCACATGGCCTACAAACATTCTCATCATCCTTAATCACCAGAGAAATGCAAATCAAAACCACTTTGAGATATCATCTAACTCCAGTAAGATTAGCCCACATCACAAAATCCCAGAATTACAGATGTTGGCATGGATGTGGAGAGAAGGGAACACTTCTACACTGCTGGTGGGAATGCAAGCTAATACGGCCCTTTTGGAAAGAAGTTTGGAGAACACTCAAGGAACTAACAGTAGACCTACCATTTGATCCTGCAATTCCTCTACTAGGTATAAACCCAGATGATCAAAAATTATTTTACAACAAAGACATTTACACCAGAATGTTTATTGCAGCCCAATTCATAATAGCCAAGACATGGAAATAGCCCAAGTGCCCATAGCCCCATGAATGGATTAGCAAACTGTGGTATATGTACACCATGGAATACTATGCAGCCATAAAAAAGATGGAGACTTCACATCTTTTATGTTTACCTGGATGGAGCTGGAACATGTTCTTCTTAGTAAAGTGTCCCAAGAATGGAAAAAAATATCCAATCTAATCGATACTCCTATGAAATCAATATATAACCACCTACATAATCATACGAATGGCAAAACATAACTATCGTCCATAAAGTAGAAGGGAAGAGGAGAGAGAGGGCTGGGGAGAGGGGATAAGGGAGAAGGGAAGGTATTTGGGGGGATCTCACCTAATGTGCATGATGCAATGGTACATTTCAAAACTATTAAGAAATGAGTATAACTGTGATGGATGTGTTACTTGGTTCAATGCAAACATTTCACATTGTATATCGAAGCAGTACCCTGAATCCCATAAGTGCATCAATGTACAAAGTTATGATTTAATAAAAATAATTATTAAAAAAATAAAACTCTTATCTGTAAATAGCTGAAAAAAGAAAAAAGGGCAGCACCTGTGGCTCAGTGAGTAGGGCGCTGGCCCCATATACCGAGGGTGGCAGGTTCAAACCCAACCCAGGCCAAACTGCAACAACAACAACAACAAAAAATAGCTGTGTGTTGTGGCGGGTGCCTGTAGTTTCAGCTACTTGGGAGGCTGAGGCAAGAGAATTGCCTAAGCCCAGGAGTTGGAGGTTGCTGTGAGCTATGATGCCACAGTACTCTATTGAGGGTGACAAAGTTAGACTGTCTCTAAAAAACACACACACACACACACACAAAGGAAAGAAATTCTGATATGTCCTATGACATGAATAAGCCTTGAAAACATTAAGCTAAGTGTAACAAGACAGACACAGAAAGATTCCACTTACACAATGTATCTAGAATAGGCAAATTCACAGAGACAGAAAGTTGAGATTTCCAGGAGGGTGGGGAAGAGAGAATGGAGAGTTACTGTTTAATACATGCAGAGTTTCTATTTGGGGTGATGAAACAGTCTGGGCAATGGATAGTGGTAATAGTAGCACAACACCATCAATGTACTTAATACTGAGCTGTACACTTAGAAGTTGTTCAATAGTAAATTTTATGTTACCTATATTTTATCACATTAAAAAATCCCAAATATGGCTGGTACGGTAGCTGACGTCTGTAATCCTAGCACTCTGCGAGGCCAAGGAGGATGGATTGCTGGAGCTCATGGGTTTGAGATCAACCTGAGCAAAAAGCAAAACCCCATCTCTACTAAAAATAGAAAAACTGAGGCAAGAGGATCTCTTGAGCCCAAGAGTTGGAGGTTGCTGTGAGCTGTGACATCACAGCACTCTACCCAGGGCAATAGCTTGAGACTCTGTCTCAAAAAAAAAGAAAAAATCCCAAATACAGAACATAGTCTACTTTAAAAGTTAACATTTTATCATTCCTTAATGATAAAAAAAAGCTGTTAAAATGTCTGATGACCCCTTCTTGAAAACCTGCACCTTCCAGTGGGAATGTGTAGTGTCTAAGGCACAAGCTTTGGAATAAAACTGAACTGAGGTGGACTCCTGGCTCCACCCTTCAATGATCTGCTTGAGCAGGGGTCAGCAAACTTTTTTTGCAAAGGACCAAATAGTAAATAACTTGGGCTTTGCAGGCTATATATGGTCTCTATTGTGAGCATCTATTCCATGTGAAAGCAGCAGCTACTATCAACACACAAATGAACAAACACGGCTGTATTCCTATAAAACAGGTCGGGGCCAGACCTGGCTCACAGACCGTGGCTTGCCAGCCTCTGCCCTGTGGTCCTCAGTCCCCTCATTCATAAGATGAGGGCAATGATTGTACCTACACCTTACAGTTGTTGTGGGAATTGAATGCATGGGGTTAGTGTGTCAATTCTTTGTTCACTGCCCCATACACAATACGTAGCCAATAAATATTCATTATTTTTGAGGTCATTGTAAAGGAAGGTGCTGCGAATGCACAGGAAGGAAGTCGCATGTATTGAGCACCTGCTGTGCACACTTGCAATGAGACAGGACTGCATTTTGATATTTTTATTAATTAATAAAATATCTCATGTAGGCAGATGGGCTTTGGGTCCATCAGCTCATTTCATCTTCATGAGTGGGATAAATGTTCTGGATCAGGCCTCCAAGCCCACTTTGCTAGCAAGAGCAGAGGCAAGATTTGAATTCTCAGCCATGTTCTTCCAAAACCTGTTTTCCACCAGGCGGGAGCTGCCCACCCTTTCTCTGCCCATTCCCCACAACCAGCACGGGAGATGTGGGGATGTCTGGAGCTGTTTTGTGGAGATGGTGCCTTAACATGAGAGGCACTACTGGGGTTCAGGAATACTGAATGGCCAGCAGTGTTAGTTGTTTCAATGTCTATAAGATGAAAAATTATTCAGTTCCCAATGTCACTGGTACCCCATGGAAGAACACTGCATCCCACCATGCTGCCTAGATGTGAGTTCATTGCCACCCTGCCCTTGACCAGTCTTATGGGGAGACAGGTTCACTGAGAGCACAGAGTGGCCAGTATGAGCCTACAGGCATCCATGGAGGCCAGCTGGCCTGAGGAGGGTACCTTCAATTCTGCTGGGAGCAGAAGGGGCTGGTGGTGCAAGCTGTTAAAATTCCTTACCTTTCCCTCTAAATTTGTGTGAAATAGTGTGATATGGTAGAAAGGGCACTTGTTTGTCAGAAGATGAAACCACTGACTTGACCACTGACCAGCTGTGCAAGTGGGGTGGCTGGCTTGACCCCTCAAGAGGCTTTAATATCCTTGGAGTAAAAAGAGGATGACACATGGTGTCCCCTTGTAGGGCTGTAGCCAGAATCAGATGAAGCAACAGTGTACTCAGATCTGTGCAGAGGGAAAGCATTGCATTAGACAAATCATAAAGCAATTGTCAACAAAATAAAGCTCTTCCCTTTGAAATCTTGAGTTTAGCTTCCAAAGGCTGTGTGAGGGTTTCATCAAACAGCACAGGCCGCCCCCACCCGCTCCAGCCCAGCACACTGAGAATTGAGGTTTGATTGGATCTCCGGCAAAACCAGCCAGGGTGAAAAATGAGCCAGGAGAGAGCAACTGCACTTCCTGTTGGCCATAACTCTCTGGAGTCGTAGAGAAGCCATCAGTTTCCAGCCAGATGTTGAGCCAGAAAAGGGGCCAGAACAGCTCGATGGGGTCATCTGTCGGTCAGGCCCCACAAGCTGTTTTCCCCACAGGAGGGGAAGGAAGGGGTTAATAGCTCTTTTGGTCAAAATCCAAGTTGGAATTAATCTACATAAATGTCAAGCCTGCTCTGTCTGCAAAGATGAACAGGGTGATCATAACAGAAAGCCTGTCTGCAGGACAAGGCATTTTCTCAATAAGGCTCTGATTTCTATTTTTCTACTCAGAGCCCAGGGGTCAGCTGGGTCCCCTGCCTCTTGAGATCTAGCCAACTGTGGTCCTAGCCCTGCAATTCCACACCTTAGGAAGAAGCCTTCCCAAACCACCTGCAAGGGTCTGAGGGCTGCACCACATGGCCTGGCCTCCTACATGCTTTTTGTCAACCCAGCCATGAAACTTGATCTCTTTTCTAGTTCCAAAAACAAAACCAGAAAAACAGTCCCAGGAAAATCCCAAAGAGAGAAGAATTAGAAGCAGTTTTTCCCACATCAAGACAGCAGACAACCTCGTTTGAGAGAAAACAGGTTTTGGAGTCCAACTTTTAGAACCCAGACTCCCTTACTTACTGGGTCACTAATGGGGTGACCACTGGTTTCAGTATTTTTATCTGTAAAAGAGGTTGCCAATCTCTACATTAATTGCTATTGTAAGGACTAATTAGATTTGTCATGGAAATGGCAGGCATATACTACATGCCCATTTCAGCTAGAGCTCTTTGGGCTACACATTGATTTGAATGTGTAGGCTGGCCAAACTATAGGGCCTGGCAAGTGGTCAGACAGAATTTGATCAGGGCTCTGGCTCTGTTTCTTTGTGTTTTGAGAGCTCTTCTGTCTTCTGCGTAATTGTTTTGTTTCTGTCCGGCTTTCCTCAGAATCACAAAATGACTGCAGCTATTCCGGGTCTCACATCTACCCTCTGCAGCAGCCAGAAGAAGAAAGTTCTTTTTTTTCTTTGCCATTGAACAAAAATCCTGGATTTTGCTCTTATTAGAATATTTAAGGTCAAGTACCCTCTTCAGAAGCGATCACTGAGGCTGGGTATAAGCCATGCCTATGAGTGACTTAGACATAGGGGACAAAGAGGTGCAATTATGCTCAGTACTCTAAGGTACCCCAAGGTCTAGGCTCATCCATGTGGAATCCTATCTTCACATGTGTGTCCCCAAATCCTGCCACAATGTTTGACACCCAGGAGATGCTCAATAAGAGATTGCTGAATGCACGATGAGCATTGAATGAGGATTATAAAGTCTACAGAGAGAACGAATGTGTGTGGTTAGAACACTAATCATTCTCTGAATCAGTTGCCCAGTGAGTGGTAATTTCCCAGATATTCTTTTCAATAAAATTCCAAATTACAAATGTTGACCTTTGCCTTTTCCCAGAGAACAAACAGCTTGCTTCTTCCAGTAACACCATGGAAGCCTAAACAAATCCCTCTGCCAGGCCTCATGAGCTGCTTGAAGGCTGCCAGTGCTGTCTCTACACAGCTCACTTTAACCAGGGAGCATGAGAGTCAAAAATCCAATTCCATTTTTAATCACTGAGTCCAATAAAGGAGATTAAATTTATCTTTAAATAGCTTTTTTAAAAAATGAAAATGAGGAAGAAATTGAGGTTTGGAAGGGCAGGATTTTTTTTCTCTTTCTTTCTTTCTTTTTTTTTTTTTTTCAAATCAGAGTGTATGGGCAGCTGGGCCCCAGGTAGCCAACCTGAGGGACACTCTGCAACTAGTACAGAGATCCTGGCAGGGTGAGGATACAGAGTTCTAGGAGAGCAGAAGAACAGTGCTCAGGCTGGGAACAGAGACACCTGCCTGGGGTTTGGTGGAGGAGACAGGGCAGTGTCCTGAGCTTGGGGAAAATGAGGAACCTCAAACAAGTACCTATAATAAATCTCTGGGAATTGCTGGATGGCTGCTGCCTCCTCAAACTCATGTCTAAGCCCAAACTTATCACCTTGCTCATGCTTACTTCCCTACCCCCACCCTGTCTCCAATCTCTGTAACAGCTGTGCCAACCCCCAGACTTCCTAACCAGCTGCTTGGCCATTGTCCTAGATCACCCCCCTCAATCTGTCATGGCCGTCACTCACCAAGACCTGTCAACTCCATCATCGTCCTAGGTCTCCCCAGCATTGGCCTTTCTGGCTCCTGCCGTGCCCCCTCCTATCTTCCCTCCACATTGTCAGCAGCTCTGGGCTTCCACACATCATAGCCTGCTATTCACCTCCTCAGAAATCTTCAGAGGCTTCCATGGCCTACAGAACTAAGTCTACACTCTTTATAAGACACCCAAGTCCTACGGCTTGTCATTCTAGTCTCATTTCCAATGCACGAGGAGCCTCATTCTCAGAACCAGATGACACATGCCTGTCTCAGGGCCTTTGCTTGTGGTGACACCGGGCCTGTTTTGTCCCTTTGTCTTCCCCGCTTGCCTTCCAGGTGCCTGTTTTAAGGCCAGTTCCAGCATGGCACCTCTCTGGAGGTGTGGGATGGGGTGGGTAATTGTTTCCTCCTTCTTGATACTGCCTTCCGCTGGTGTCCCTATTTCAGTATGCTTTTTCATTTTGCCCAGGGCAGTGAGAGGACAGTGGCCTGCTAATGTATATGAAGCATTTATGTTGCGCCAGGCCCTGGCCAAGCAAATTTACACACATGATCTCATTTAATCCGCACAGTTAAGGGAGGCAGCTTTATCCTACTTCACAGGCAGGAACCTGAGGCTCAAAAAGGAGAAGTGACTCACCCAAGCAAGGTTCCACTTCCAGTGAAGTCCCTCCTCCACCACCCTGTACAAGGCAGCCCGGGGTGGCAGAACCCCCTGGAAACACATCAGTTCTCTGTTGTATTTAAAGGGCCCTTGAGATCGCAAGCCAGCTGGCAGATCACATTCTGGGGATCACTAATTCACGTCTGTCCTCCCGCCCCAGCCCCTGGCCTCCCAATGCTTGCTATGAGTCAGGGCCCCAGGCCCAGGACTGAGCAAGTCTGCATAATTTCCTGAATGTCACCAAACCCATCTGTCACTCCCTGAGCTTCCCAGCCACCATCCCCAGTGTACCCAGGGAGGCTCTGAGCCATATGGCCAGGGAGCCCTGCTGTGAAATCCCATTACTGCTTTTAGTTAATTGGCTTTAAAGTACGCAAAGTAATTAGGAAAAGGACCATACACATGTCCCCACCAGGGAGCAGGAAACACTCCATCCGGACAGGCTTGCAGAGCTTCTCATCTCTCCCTCCCCACCGTGAACTCATTTCCTCCTAATCGTCTTCCCTCTCTGTCGTGGAAGGTAGGACAGCGCAGTGCAATGCTTACATCCAGACACGTGGGTCATTGTGACAGGAGCAAGTTTTGAGACATTCATTCATCTTTTCTCCTCTCCCTCTCATTCCAGCCAGTAGCAGCTCTGGACTTCACTGCTGTGGGGAAGGGATCTGGTGGAGCAGAGGGGGAACCTGCCCACCCTCTTGTAGAGCATTTCCTGCCACTTCCAGCGCCAGCGTGGCGTGGCAAAGAGCAGAAATGATGGGGGGGAGAAGATGGATGTCTCAGTGGCAACCTGGGTGGAAGGGTGACTGAGGGTAAGATGTCTCCCTGCACCCCATCCCCTGACTTAGCATCAGACCACAGAGCTGAGGCACACCTAACTACACAGGAAAGGGACCTTGACTTTCACAAACTCAAATGTTGCATTTAAGATCAAGGGTGGTGATATTTCCTGTACACCGAGCTCTGGACTGGGAGTCAATGTTCTCCTGATTGAGTACCTCGCAGCACTGGGGTTTAGTGTACAGCACTTTGCATTCATTCTCTCTGACCTCCTGGCAGCCCAGCAAAGAAGACATCATCACCCTTATCTCACAGGTGAGTCTGAGGCCACAGGGAGGCTATGGGGAAGGAGAAGCAGGTACCTGGAGTCTGAGGCTGGACTGGGACCAGGCCAAGCACACAGACATCTCTCACTCTGAGGGCTGTGCTGATCAGCTCCCCAGGAGGCCACCACTGGCAGGACCCAGAGCTGGAGAAGTGAACACAGGCCACTGCACCACTGCTGAAACCTTCTCTACGAAGGGACTTTTTAAACTAAGTACTTCTACCTTGTACCGCTTTCCCCCTGTGACTATTACAGTGGCCCAAGATACAGGAAGGCAGAACAGAGGTATCATGCCCACTTTCCAGCAGGTGCAAGGGAGGCAGTTTCCTCTTCAGCCAGCGAGGAGACTGAGGGGCAGGATGGGGGAGTAGTGGGCCTCGGCTGCCAGGACAGGACCCAATTTTAAGCCATATTGATAGTCCTTATCTGAAATGCTTGGGACCAGGAGTGATTTGAATCTCAGGTATTTTTTTTTATTTTGGAATATTTTAAATTATATTTACCAGCTGAGCATCTCTAATCTGAAAATCTGAAATCCTAAATGTTCCAATAAGCATGTCCTTTGAACCTGACCTTTGAGTACCATGTTAGTACTGATAAATTTTGGGGTTTGGGAAAATTTAGAATTAGGAATTTTTGTATTATAGATGCTCAACCTGTATTATCTTCTCCGTTAGGGAGACCCCAGGGTTGGGGGAGATGGACCCGCAGGCCGAACAGGATTTCTGAGGCTCCTCCCACTGCAGAAGGGCCTAAGTAGTTAAAGCAGCCCACAAAATAGGAAACCCAGTATTTAGCTAATGGAACACAGACAGAACCTACTAAAGATGTCTGTGCCTGACTAATTCAATTGGCGCCAAATCAACTTGTTATCTGAAAAAAAAAAAGAAAAAGAAGACACCAATCTGACTGCCAAAGCACTGAAATGTAACATAAATGGGCCAGTGGTGGTTTCTTAGGGAGATGGAGGAGGGGTTTTCGTGATATATCACACAACAAAACATCTCCCAAACTAGACATTCTCTAGACATTCTCTCCCAAGCCCTGCCCTTTCACTAGTGGCCCACATCTCTGCTCCTCTTTTCTCTTGCTCTCTGTTCAAACTCTTCTCTTTCTGTATCCAGTTTTTCCCTTCTTAGCCCTGCTGGGGAGCCCCCTACTTGCCCAGAGCCTCTCCTCCTCCTCTCTTGGGGTCCTCCCTCGTTCCTACAATGAATCCTCCAACTCTGCATCTCAACTTCTCTCCCTTCCCTCCCCAGTAATGTCCAGGAGGCTGAGAAGCCACAAACAATTCCTCCCGCTTATCAGAAGGGAAAGAGAGAGGTGACTAGAAATGTTTGGTTATAATTTTCTTCCTGGACACACTTGTTTACATGGGTAGCATTGCGTCTAGTCCCAGAAGTTCCCAGAACCCAGCTCCCAGGAGCATGAGGCAGGCTCAGGGAGCCTCTGCAGAGGAGCTTGCATCCCTATCCATAGCCAGTCTTGCCCTGACCTGGGCCTACCCAGGGCCACTGCTTGAGCCCTCCAGGAGGCTCACCCTCGAGCAGGCATCATGATGGACCCTGACGCGTTCAGCCTGCAGAATCCAGCTGGGGTTTTGGACCAGCCACAAACCTAATTTGGACTGGGTGGACCAAGAGCCTGAAAGGTGGGTGAGTCACGCTGAGGCTGGGCCTTCACCAGCATTCTCCTGTCTTGGTCCTGGCTTCCTCCTGGCATCCTGCCCTCCAGGCCCCACCCACCCAGGCTCTGCCAGGTCAGTGGACTTCCGCTGTGGAGCAAAGGGCCCTGGAGTCCACCCTTCATGCCTCCAGACGGGGAGGTTGAGGCCCAAAGAGAGTCAGGGACCTTCACAAGATCACATGGCTTCTGACAGAAGGCGCTAGAACCCAGGTCTCCTAACTTCTGGGCTATTTTTTCCCATAACACAAAAGGCTTAAACATTTCTAAAGTGTGGAGGTGGGTGTTATTGAAATGAATGAAACTGAAACTATAAATTGCGTGTCCTCCTATGGTTATTTGCATTTTTAAGTGGAACACAAAGATCAAAACATCTTCCTGACATGCAGGCAAATCCAGAGAGACAGAAAGCAGCTTAGTGGCCGTGGGGCTGAGAGAAAGCAGCTGGTGACTGCTGCACAGCAGTGGGATTTCTTAGAGGGTGACGAGAAAGTTCTGGAACCAGATAGTGGAGGTGGTTGCACAGCACTGCAACGTAGTGCCACTGAACTGCTCTCTTTAAAATGGTTAAAATTGCAAACTTTAGGTTATGTGCCTTTTACCACAATTAAAAAACGTCTCCTCACTCGGATACAGAAAAGCTGCAGCCAGGAACGTTCTCGCTGCAGGAGTCTGTCTTGCTTCTTCCCTTCTCCCCTCTTTCCCTGCCTCCCCAGGCTGTCCTGGAACATTCCGAGTCTGGGGGTGGGAGGTATCCACAGTGTGTACAATGACTGAGCTACATCACATACAATAATACCTTCTGCTGAGAAACAGAACAAAATAATGAAACGGGCTGCTCTGGAAAACCACCTGGGAAGAGGAGCAGGAACAGATCAGACAGCAGCGTCTGTGACAAGCATCTACCTTCTGGGTGCTGCCGAGTGCTGGGGGTCGGGGTCATGAGTTCCAAAGCTGGCACATTCTCTTTCTAGGTTCCACACACAACTGAAATCACACGGCATTGTCTTTCTGTGCCTGGCTCATTCCACTTAACATGCTGTCCTCCAGGTTCATCGGGTCAATGCAAATGTCAGGATTTTATTCCTTCTGAATGGCTGAGGAGTACTCTGCTGTGTATGAGAAATGGTAAATGCATGAGGTGATCGGCATGCTAACCTCTGATTTGATCATTATGTGGCATCTATCTGTATCAAAACATCAAATTGTACCCCATAATATGTGCGATTACAATGTGGCAATTAACAACAACAAATGCTGGCTCACTGGACAGCAGCAAGGCCTTTTTTCCCCACTCTGAAGGAGGTCACAGGCCTGGTGTGGGCTGAGGGTTCCAGGCCCTGGGCCTCGGGCGCTCACCACTGTGAGTCCCAGCCACAACTCCTTCTCTCTTTTCACCATCAGGCCCTGCCCCTCCCTGAAGCCTTCCAGCCTGCCTCTTCCTTCCCCACCCAAACCACTGGCTGTGTTTTCACCTCTTTTTAAAATATTACTTGGGCCATGAAGATTTGTATACATTTACCTGTTTTCTCCAAAGGTTTTACTATAAGGCACTTTCCCACAGGTTTATAGTCTCAGCACAGGAAAAATGACAGATTTTTGTCCTTTCTTAACCCCCTTTCTAAACTCTCCATGGGGCCTAGAACCACATTCTGCATACACTGAGTCAGCTGTCAGGATGCTGGCCAGCCTGGTGTGCAGGCTCTGAGCTCCTGGCCCAGAGTGCAGTGCCAGGGACTGGTGGTGCTCACTGGGTGTGGGAGGGGCTCCTGGGCAGGTGGAGGGAGATGCAGGTCACCGCCAGAGCCCACAGGCGGGCTGAGGGACTGGGAACTGGGAGTTTACGCTTACCCTCCCTGTGTTCTCTCACAGGTGAGTGTTAGGTTTGTGACCTGAGGCCAGAGCCCAGATAGTTCCTCAAGGGCCAGAAACTCAGGTCCTTACAAGACTGCAGGGCTTGGTCATCTGTTAGGGACAGTCCTCCAGGAGTCATTCCTGGGCCCTGCTCCACCTGCCTTCACTCCCTGCCCTCCTGCTCCTGTTCCCCACCTTCTCTCACGAGGGGCTGGGCACTGTGCTTGGGCCCCGTCTCCTGTGTCATCTTTTCCCCTCTTGCACTGAGCTCTCAAGGGGAGGCATCAGGACAGTCATCTTCCCCAGGAGGTGTAGCCCAAACTGGCTCTGAGAGCCGTCAGCATGGACTGCTGCGTGAATGTGCCCACTCCCCCCCACCCAGCCTTATCCCAACTGTGCACTTTGTAAACACACCTCCCAAGGTAGGCGCAGGGCCTGGGTTATGGTCTGAGCTGAGCTTCTGATCATGGTACAACCTTAGTCCCTAACCTTAGCACCTCATTTTTCCTGCTGTATGATGAGGCTACTGGACTCGGTGAACTCTGATTTCCTTTTAGCTGGAGAGTTGAGGTTCCCAAAGTTGTCCTTGATGCCACTCAAGTGGCTGCTCCCTCTCATGGTAAAAAGAGGAATGAGGAGGTCTGGGCGGGTATCCCCCCTTACAGACTGACCCTCCTTGCCTCTTGGCTGGCTCTGCAGATGTCACCACTCTGTTACTGGGAACCACCCAGAGCCCCTGATCACAGAACTCTCCACAGACCAATTAGGCCTGTCTGGACCCACACAGTAGCCTGTTGCCCAGACATAGGCTTCCTAGTGGTGCCCCCTCAGGTAACCACATGGCAGCTTTGAAAATACCCCATAGAATGACTCTACCAGAGCTCATTCTCCTCAAGTTCATTTGGGGATAGGAGACCATACAGTGAGAAGTCTAATTTATCCAGTTACATTAGCCATTAGCTCTGGAGGTCTGAGCCCTGAAGTCCTGGGCAGTGGAGGGATGGGGAGTTGGAATATCGGCTTCACGCACAGGCTGCTGCTGGCTATGCTGGGCCTGGCCGCAGAGGAACTGACCACGTGAGGCTGTTTCCTCCATGACATGCTCAGAGACACATACAATGCCAAGTGGGCAGGTGGGTGAGGCCTCCAGAGTGACAGGACACCTGCTCCAGTGCCTGGCCCCAGGGCCCCTTGTAGCGCTAGTGCAAGTGCTGCTACCCCTCCACTTCCAGAAGTGTGGCTGGAGGGTCAGCTGTCCTGGTCCAGGGATTTTTTAAGCCAATAACATTTAGCTTTGGGGATGCAGTAGTAGTTTTCCTGTAGCTGCTATAACAAATAGAAACAAAGTTGTTGGCTTAAAACAACAGAAATATACTCATAATTCTGGAGGCCAGAAGTCTGAAATCAAGGCGTTGGCAGGGGAGGCTTTGGGAGGCTGAGGTGTAAGGATCACTTGAGCCCAGAAGAATCAGACCAGTCTAAGCAACATAGTAGGACCCTATCTCTATAAAAAATAAGAACAAATTTAAAAAAGAAGAACAAATGGCTGGGCTTGGTGGTGTGTATCTGTAGTCCCAACTACTCAGGAGATTGAGGTGGGAGGGTTGCTTGAGCCCAGGAGTTGGAGGCTGCAATGAACTGTGATCTTTCCACTTTGTTCCAGCCTGGGTAACAGAGACCTCATCTCTTTACAATAACAAAGCAAAACAAAAAGTGCTAGCAGGACCACGGGCTGGGAAGGCTCTGTGGCAGAATTCTTCCTTTCCTGTCCTGTTTCCAGCAGTTGCAGACATTCTTTGGCTTTGGCTGATGGCTCTGTCACTCCAATCTCTGCCTGTCTTCACATGGTCTTTTTGTGTTTTTTCCCTTCTCTCTCTCTCTCTCTTTTCAGGGACAAGGTCTCACTCTGTCTCCCCAGGCTGGAGTGTAGTGGTGTACACCTCCCTTTAAATTCAAACTCTTGGGCTCAAGAGATCCTCTTGTCTCAGCCTCCCAAGTATCTGGGACTACAGGCAAACACCATTAAGCCCAGCTAATTTTTCTGTTTCAAAGATACTTGTCACTAGATCTGGGTCCCACTCAGATAATCTCATCTGAGATCTTGATTATAAGTACAAAGACCTTTTTTCCAAATAATATCACATTCACAGGTTCTGGGGGTTAAAAAGTGGGTGCATCCTTTGAGGGGGCCACCGTTTGATCAGCAGCATATGTCACTGGGTTTCCTCACTCCCTCAAATTGCCACCAAACTCTGTTGTTTGTTCACTCTTTGTAGTAATTGTAATAGCAACACTAACAGATAACACCTGAGTGCTTACTAAACGCCAGGCATTATGACAAGCCCTTAATATATATTAACTCATGTAATTGTCCCCCCAACCCTTTAAGGTAGTTACTATTACATCTAAGTTACAGTTGAGGAGACTGAGGGTCAGAGAAGAGCATGTCATTGGTCATAGGTGGACACAGAATTCAAGTCCTGGGATCCCAGCGTCCAGAATGGACACAAACAAAGGTAAGAATAGTTGCCCCTCGAGTTGGAGAGGGTGAGGAGCTGGAGGAGGTGCTGGAGGAACTCTGGCCTGGCTCCCTCTGGCCTGGCTCCCTCTGCCCTTTCCAGCTGTGAGGACATCTGTGAGCCCCTATCAAGCAACATGTGAAGTGGTCACTTCCTGGCTCAGGCCTCACTTGAGGACATGTTTGGTTTTTTTTTCTTTGAGACAGATTCTCACTGTCGCCCGTGTTAGAGTACCGTGGCATCACAGCTCACAGCAACCTCAAACTCTTGGGCTTAAGCGATTCTCTTGCCTCAGCCTCCCAAGCTGAAATTACAGGCACCCGCCACAATGCCTGGCTATTTTTTTGTTGTAGTTGTCATTGTTGTTTGGCAGGCCAAGGCTAGGTTGGAACTCGCCAGCTCCGGTGTATGTGGCTGGGCCCTAGCCACTGAGCTACAGGTGCCGGACCTGGGGACAGGTTTTTAAGCCCAGGTTAGGAATTTTTTTTTTTTTTTGAGACAAAGTCTTGCTCTGTCCCCAGGGCTGGCTTCCTCATAGCTCACCACAACCCAAACTCCTGGGCTCAAGCAATCCTCCTGCCTCAACCTCCCAACAGGCACCCCCACCCCACCACACCCAGCTAACTCTTGTATTTTTTGGTAGAGCAGTGTCTCTCCTCAGTCTGATCTCAAACTCCTGGCCTCAAGCAATCCTCCTGCCTCAGCTTCTCAAAGTGCTATGATTACAGGTGTGAGCCACTATGATTAGCCATATGCTAGTCTTGATTAAGAAAAAAAGAAAAAGAAAACAAGGTCTTAAAGAAGGCTCTGTTGCCAGTCACTACTGTGCAGTAAAATTACAACCTGAAAGTCAAGGTGTGTGCCGTGTTCCTGCCCTAGGGCTTTGCCTCCAGCTGCCCCCTCACAAGCATACTCGACTGTCCACCCTCCAGCTGCGGCTGAATCCCACCCAGCCTCTTCTGGACCCAAACCTCACCTCCTCAGACCTTGTCTCCTCCCAGGGGTCCGCCCATCTGCTCCAGCCTTTGCCTGGCTTCTGACCTGACCTGCCTCCACTCTGGAGAATCTGTCTGCATGCCTTCTCTGTCTCCTCATGTCTACATTTTACGGTCCCCTCCTCTCTATGCCTTAGGGTAGGCACTTTGGGCAGAACCCGTTTGTAGGGAAACTTTGGCTTCAGTCTCCTCTCTCTTCCTTTTTCTCTCTGTTCTCTCTCCGAGCTTCCTAAGTATCCGCCTGCCTCACTCTGTTTAAATGTCTCTCCTTGCTGCGTCTGCCTCTGTCCCTGTCACTGCCTACTTCCCTGTGCGTCTCTCTGCCTCACTCTGCCTCTTTGTCTCTCTCTCACTGGATCTTTGTCTGCTACTGTCTCTTTCTGTTTGTTTCAATCTGTCTCCCATTCTGTGTTTCCTGACTTTCTGGTTTTCTCCTAATAGACTATGACAGCCCATAGAAGAAAGCATGTTCGTACTGAAGAGAGAGACAGAGAGACTCAAGTTCACTTCTAGAGCAAACTTACACGTGGTATCAGTGTGAACCCACATCCCTGAACCCCTGTGCCCAGGCTGGGCTTTTTCCCTCACACTAGCCTGCCACCCTGGCTGTCAGGATTGTTAGCGCAGGGCCAGCAGAGGCCAGGAGCCAGGCACAGGACTCCCTGGGTTGGCCATGGGGTGGGCTGAGCACCACATAGAACCCCGCCCTCCCAGCTCTCCAGGCTCACCGCTCTGGCCCTCCAAGCCTTGTTTCTGAGAAGCCAGATTAAATTAGCCACTGGGCTTATCTGGCCAGCCCTTGGCCTAATACTGTTTGGCAGCTCATGCCTCAATGCCAACCCCCGCCCCATGGCCTCACGGCCAGAAATCCAATTTACGGAAGCTTAATTGAGCCCTGGACTCCCCAGGGCATTGGCCCTCTGGCCCTCCTGCTCAGCTAGCAGCAGATTTCCCGGTGATTAGGAAAGGAGGAAAAAAGGGCAGGAGCCAAGTTAATTTCAATTACCCTCATTTTCTCCATGGAGCAGCACATGCCCCTTACTAAGTGCGTCTTTCTGTCAGCTGCAGCGAGGGCTGATGAGTATTAAGTATTTGCAGCAGCTCCTGGTACCCCAGACACCTTGCACTTATCTGCCGACTCCAGAGAGCAGACTGTGCCGCCTACCTGTTGGCCCTCAGCAGTTAGTCCTATTTAACAAAGCCCTGAAAAGCGAGCTCAGATACAACCAGGTCTACGTGGTTTTAAACAGTCTTCTCAGACAATTGTGGATATTTTTATTAAATGCTACACCAAAATTCAACAAGTGGTACTTCTTAAAGGTACCACTATAAGAAGCGGTACGAGCTACAACGTGGATTCAGAAGTCATATCAGTGAAATTTTGGCACCGTTACATTAAAATCCATTGATCTGCCTTGCACTTTGAATAGATCTTTCACCCACACATGATTTAGTCACAGCATGCATTGGTCACTTGGAAAATGATGGTTCTCTGAGTCATGCCATATTTCAAATGTTGATGAAGTTTATCATGCAGTATTTTTAAACATCATGTTTGTTAACATTACCACAAATCTCATCAGAAAGGCCTACAAACATTGGAAAGATGTTAAGCCCATGGTAGCAGACACCAGTTTTCCGAAATTTTCATCTTCACTTGAAAGCTCAAATGTTTTGTTTTTTGGCTTTTTTTTTTTTTTTTGAGACAGAGTCTCACTGTGTCACCTTTAGTAGAGTAATATGGCATCACAGCTCACAGCAATCTCAAACTCTTGGGCTTAAGTGATTCTCTTGCCTCAGCCTCCCAAGTAGCTGAGACTACAGTCGCCCACAACACCTGGCTATGTTTTGGTTGTAGTTGTCATTGTTTGGCAGGCCCGGGCTGGATTCGAACTTGCCAGCTCTGATGTATGTGGCTGGCCCTCTAGCCACTGAGCTATAGGCACCGAACCAAAAGCTCAAATTTCATCATTGCCAATAAGTCTGTCTATTTTCCTTCAAGTAACAAATTTACACAATTCATTTTTGTGAAAATGCTGGCCACATACCCAACTCTGAATAACTAATTTACCTGCTATCTTTGTAAGCAAAAATGATGTTTTACGAAAATGCAACTAGTTCAGCTTGCAAGTCAAATGACTGAACCTGTTTTTCCCCCAGACAGTCATATTTTGTCTACTTCCCATTCCTTCCATGGATTATTAAAGAGATGTGAACTTGGGGGTTGAGATTTTTTTTTTGAAACAGAATCTCACTTTGTTGCCCTCAATAAAGTGCTATGGCATCATAGCTCACAGCAATCTCAAACTCTTGGACTCAAGCAATCCTCTTGCTTCAGCTTCTCCTGTAGCTGGAACTAAGGCACCCACCAAAACACCCAGCTACTTTTAGAAATGGGGTTTCACTCTAGCTCAGGCTGGTCTCAAATTCCTGAGCTCAAGCAATCTACCTGCCTTGGCCTCCCAGAGTGGTAGGATTATAGGTGAGAGCCACCCCACCTGGCAGGGAGTTGAGATTTTAAAATCTAATTTCTTTTTGCTTTATCAAAACCAGTCATGAGTTTCATTTACTGTGTGTCACCGTGAAAGACACGGTGACTACTGGAGGGCTTTGCTGCTACTGCCTTGCTGTGAACTAGGGACTAGCAGTTCTACTTCCCATTGCTTTTTTTATTTTTTTGCAGATTTTGGCCGGGGCCGGGTTTGAACCTGCCACCTCTGGTATATGGGGCCGGCACCCTACTCCTTGAGCCACAGGTGCTGCCCTCCCATTGCTTTTTCGTTATCAGTGCAA
The DNA here is from genome assembly GCA_963575145.1 of Galago senegalensis. Taxonomy (NCBI): domain Eukaryota; kingdom Metazoa; phylum Chordata; class Mammalia; order Primates; family Galagidae; genus Galago; species Galago senegalensis. The sequence continues at coordinate 10,246 of CAUYTI010070955.1, read as the reverse complement.
AAAGCAAACATATAGGCTGTTATGAAAATAACTTGGGACCTTATAGATCCCCTAGAAGGGTTTGGGGGACCTTTAGAGTTTGCATAGACCTCACTTTGAAAACTAGTCCTCCAAAGCAGTGCTCATTAAACTTCAGTAGGAGTAAGAATCATCTGGAGATGTAATTAATACAAAGATTCCTAGCCCCTACCTCCGAATTCTGAATTATGGGATAGGATGATCTGGGGTTTTTTTTGTTTTTTTTTTGTTTTTTTTGAGACAGAGTCTCAAGCTGTTGCCTAGGTAGAGTACTATGGCATAATAGCTCATAGCAACCTCCAACTCAGGCTCAAGTGATCCTCTTGCCTCAGTTTTTCTATTTTTAGTAGAGATGGGGGTCTCACTTTTTGCTCAAGTTTGTGAGCTCAAGCATTCTACCCACCTTTGCCTCCCAGAATGCTAGGATTACAGGTGTGAGCCACCTTGCCCAGCCTTCTTCTTCTTTTTTTTTTTTTTGAAATAGGGTCTCACTCTCTTGTCCCAGCTAGAGTGCAGTGGCATCATTGTAGCTCACAGCAACCTCAAACTCCTGAGCTCAAGTGATCCCCCTGCCTCAGCCTCCCAAGGAGCTGGGACTATGGGGGTGTGCCATCACACCTGGGTAATTAGTCCATTTCTTTTTTTGAAAGACAGAATCTTGAACTCCTGGCCTCAAGCTATCCTCTTGCCCCAGCCTCCCAGAGTGCTGGGACTACGTGTGTGTAGTATCCAGAGACACTAGGGAACTAACTATGCCAGATAGTAGAGAACTCCCTAAATTTTAGCTAGTTTGCTCCCTAAAGAAAAAAAGAGAAAGAGAGAGAGAGAGATTGTAGGGAGTGGAGAAGGGACCTCCCTCAGCCTGCCTGGACTAGCAAGGATAGAGCTCCTGGGGAGGGTAGGTGTCGAAGAGATGGGAGTCCAGGAGTGTTGCTTGTGGGTATGCCTCCCCATGCAAGGAATCCATCACCCCCCAGAGATGGATTCAAACCATCTAGGAATGGGAGGAGGGGAAGAACATTCCAGGCGAGGGCCAGCATGAGATAAAGCAGGGAGGCATCTAAGAGCACAGAAACTGAGAAACTACAAAGAGACGAGGCTGGGGACACAGACAGAATCCCACTCTCAAAAGGCCTGGAATGTCATACTATGGATGATGGATTTATCCTGCTGGCTTTAAAGGCCAACTGAAGAGTTCAAGCAGGGAAGCACTATGCTTACCTCTGTGCTTTTGGAAGGTCACTCTGGCGGTGGCAGTGACTGTTGGGGAAAGAGGGTCAGGAAAGTGAGGCTGAGGTTGGCCGGTGGCTGTAGAAATGGGGGTAAGGTAGAGACTGGTGAGGCATGACAGATGGAGTCCCAGGTACGGAGGCAGCAACCTCATCAGGAACCCTGGAGAAGCTGCCAGTCACACAGCCAGGGGTGCATGTGTGGTCAGCATCTGCAGAGGGTGTCTTCACTGGCGATGGGGTTTTCAAAAGCTGGAAGCTGACACTGGCTCTTCTCACACCCCCTGTGACAACTGGACTAATGGTGGGTAAGGTCTCAAGACACTCAGGGTCTGGTTCAAGGTGTGGATTGAGTGGGCACATTCATATCCTCTCTTTCCATTCAAGTGATCTGTAATTTTTTTTTTTAAAAGACAGTCTCACTTTGTTGCCCTTGGTAGAGTGCCGTGGCCTTACAGCTCACAGCAACCTCCAGTTCTTGGGCTTAGGAGATTCTCTTGCCTCAGCCTCCTGAGTATCTGGGAGTACAGGCACCTGCCACAATGCCCAGCTATTTTTTTGTTGCAGTTTGGCGGGGCAAAGTTTGAACTTGCCACCCTCGGTATATGGGACCCAGTGCCTTACTCACTGAGCCACAGGCACCACCCAAATCTGTAATTTTTTTTAGAAAAGTCTAAGTCCACAATGACAAAGAGGACAGAATGAAGTCATTATCATAGAAGTGATTTCAACACGGTTCTGCAGGATAAAAAGGAGTTAAGAGAACTTTTGATAGATTAGAGGGGGCAGAAGCCCAGAAAATATGCAGAGGGGCACAAGGGGGCTGCTGCATCGGCAGGTATCACCTAGGACAAGGGGAAAGTGGGCTGAATAGGACAGAACAAATGGAGATCCAGGTGCAGAGAGTCCATGCTCCTCCCAGTCACGGAAGCAGCTGGGCACTTGCCCCTAGGGGAGAAAAAAATCAGAGATTCTCTTTGAAGAATTGAATACACTGCCTAATGAGAGTGGGTGCTGCTAGAGAGGCCGTCAATACTCCTGTGCAAGCCGCCTTGCCACAGCCTTTATGGGTCCCCTGGTGTAACTACTGTCTCCTCAACTACACTCACTCTGGTCTCCTCCCACACACAGGGCCCCAGGTCAGCCTGTTTCAATAGGAAAGGACCCCAGGTCCTGGACATCTGAGAAAAACTTTCAAGGAAGGGGCAAAGGAAGTCCTCAGAGAAAATTCAGGGAATGAAAGAAAAAAGAGAGAGAGAAAATGTATGTCCTCAGGAAAACTCAAGAAGACACTGCTTTCTTTCTTTTTTTTTTTTTTTAAGACAGAGTCTCACTTTGTCACCCTCAGTAGAGTGCTGTGGTGTCACAGCTCACAGCAACCTCCAACTTTTGGGCTTAAGCGATTCTCCTAACTTAGCCTCCAGAGTAGCTTGGACTGCAGGCGCCTGCCACAATGCCCGGATAGAAAACATTGCGTCTTAACACACACATACATATGATGCTAAGAGAAAAGAACTATATGAAGGAAAAAATACAGGTATATTTTTAAACAATGGATATATACACATAGTATAAACCTTACTGGTTTAACCATTTTTAATTGTACAATTCAGCAGCCGTAAGCACATGTTCTAAAGTACATGTTCACCCTGTTCTAAAACTATCATCAGCAGGGATCCCCAGAACTGGTTTTCATCTGTAAAACCCAACTCTGCACCCATGAAACAGTAACTGCCACTGTCCCCTCCTCCCAGCCCTTGGCAACCACCATTCTGCTTTCTGTTGCTATGAGTTTGAGTACTTGAAATACTTCCCGTGAGTGAAATCCCGTATTTGTCCTTTGGTGGCCCATTTATCTCATTCAGCATAATGTCATCAAGGGTCGCTCACACGGTAGCCTGTGTGAGGCTTTCCTTCCTGTTTGAGGTTGAAAACAACCCGCTGAGTGGATAGACCACATTTTGCTCAGCCCTCAGGGGGAGATGGGCACCTGGGTTGTTTCCACATTCGGCTGTTGTGAATAATGCTACTGTGAACATATGTGTACAAATATAAAAGAAATCATTTTTAAAATTAAAAATGTGATTGTCAAAATAAAGCTTTTAATAGATGGTCTGGAAAAATGAAGTTGCAGAATCTCCAGAATGTCAAACAAAATACCAAAAAGAAAAAAAATACATATGAGAGGAAAAATAAAACACAGAACTGAGGTAAGAAGTTCAACACCCAACCAGCTGAGGTTCTGGAAAAAGAACGGAGAAAAACAAACGGGGCGTTGTCAGAGGAGTGAGAATTTCCCACACCGCTGGGTTGGCTGTGCTGAGGCCCTGCTATGTGTCACCAACCCTGCGGATGCTGGAGCTACAACTGACACGGTCCTGGGGCCGAGGATCTTGGGGGAGACAGAAACCAAACGGTTGCATAAATGGATATAAAACCACAAACAGAAGGCACAGCACAAACGAAGCTCAGAGCTTAGGCCAGGAAGGGCTTCCTGAGCTCCGGAGTAACCAGGCGGGAGAGGGAGGGAGGAGTGGTTTGGGACAAAGAGACCAGCCTCTGCAAAGACTGCTGCCAGAGGGAGCGTGATGAGTCTGAAGAGCTGAAAGAAGGCCCCCAGCTCGGCTACAGAGAAGCTTCTTAGGAAGTGAGGGTGGAGACAACTACACGCGGTTCTGAGGGCCCCAAAGCGTGGGCTTAGAGAGAAAAGCAGATCCTTAGGGAGACGGGAAGTGCTTTCTATTCCTTCCGTACACCAGGACGCAAAGTCCCAGTTAAATCGCCAGCAGCAGCCTCCCTTCTCTGGTCCCGGGTGGGACGTGCTCCCCTGGAAAGACCACAAGGGGGCGTAGCGGGGCTCAAACCAGGGAAAGGGCGGGACCCGGCTCCTCAGGCTAAGCCACTGGCGCGCTGGTCCTTAAACCCTGTGGGGAGGACAGCAGTGACTGACCGGTGAGCAGAGGAGTCTGGATCGTGGATGCCCTTTAGGCGGTTGCCACTCTCCCGGCATGAGCGCCGCTGCAATACATTCGTTTTGCACATCTGATTATTTCTTTGGGATCCATTACTAGAAATGGAATTTCTGGTGCAAACAGATGGAAATTTTACAGGGCTACTGAACAGTTGTACCAATTTACAGCCCAGCAGTAGATAAATGTTTACCCAAACTCTCCCCTGGCTGTTTGTCACTGTTACTGTCATATCTTTTCTGATCTCTGGCACTTGAGCAGGCAAAAAAGCAGTATCCTGTGGTTTTAGTTGCATTTTTAAAATTACTATTCTGGTTATAAATGGTGCCTGATTTCCATGTTAAACAGAGAATAGCCTCCCCCTCGCTAATGTTATATGAATATAAATACAGTATACATATTTACATATGCAAATATAAATCCATATATATTTTTTTCCTCAATTATCTTTTTGGAATCCTTTTCTATTTTCATTCTTCCTCACATTTGGAATTTATGTCAGCATGTGGTTTGTAGAAAGATCAAATCTTTAGTTTTTGCAGCCATATTTATTCATTTCCTACCCATTTGGTCATATTCTAAATATTTAAGTTATACTTGAAACATCTGAGCTTTCATTTTATTACATTCCTACATCTTCTGTAAGTATTGTAGCCCCTTGAGTTGGTTTTTTTTTCCTTATTTACTTGGCTTTTCTCTCTCACCTACCAGTGGTGTTGAGAATGAATTTATCAAGTTCACTACCATACTCTCCCAAATAATTCCTTTAGGATCTTGATTGAAATTAATAAATTAACTTGAAGGTAACTTCCTTTGCAATGATAATGGCCCTATCTTTTTGGCTTCCATCCGCCACACTAGAGCATGTTTATAATGAGCCAAGGTCAAAGCATCTAGTGAGTTCCTGGCCCTGAGTTCCTTCCCCACTTGGGAAGCCCAAGTGCCTTCCTGTCCTCTGCCTGCCCTGCTGGCTACCCACAGACCTTAAAAGGCCCATTAGGAAGAGGTCTTCCCTCCATCCTTAACTCCTGTGCCCTGTGGACTAGACCACAGTTCTAGGAAGAAAGGTCTTTCCCCAAATTCTACCCACCCATCCTAAATGGGTGTGTGTGGGAGCAGCTGCAGAGAAGCCACACCCTGGTGCCCACCCAGCACAGGCACCTGGAGTTAGAATCACTGGGGCTACAGGGAGAGGGGGAGCTGGCCCTGCAGCACCAGGGTTCTGATTGAGTGGGACCTCCTGGGAGAACAAGAATGCAGATGTCCTGATGTTCTTTCTTTATACTAGTGTTGGGAGGTGTGGAGAAGATTAGTAATGGAATTTACAAGAGTAGATGAGAAAGACAAGGAGAGCTTAACAGGGATACATGAAGTCAGGATGACTGTCCCCCAAAGACAGTAACCCCAGCAAAGCCACTCGGACCTCAGCCTACCCGGCCCCACTCCCACCTCCTCAGCCTTCAGTAAAGTGTGGCAGGTAGATCACAGCAGGAAGGTCACCTGGAGCTTGTTATAAATTCATACCTTGGACTCCACTCTGGTCCTGCAGAGTCAGAATCTGCATTATAACCCAAGCGCCAAGGAGCAAGAGCAGTGAGTGCCAGGGTCACCTGAACTGGATGGTGTTCACAGCGACAGCTGATGTAACCGTTTGACCCTGGCACCCTCTCTCCAGGGACAAGCCTAGCCTCAGGAGTAGGGCCCGGCCCCAGCTCAGGGCAAAGCTGAAAAAGGAAAGAACCAAAGCTTCTGTCAGACACCAGGTTCCTTGGTGGTCCACGCCATTTTCTGCACTGAGGGCTGTGTGGAGTGAGAGACAAGCATCAGGTCAGTATGACGCACCCCCAGGGTCCCAGTCCCAGCAGTATCCCGTACGGCGGCTGTGATACGGGGCCCCTACATGAGCCTGGCTGACTCGCCTGTCAAATGGTAATAACTCCACCCACCACACAGACTTGTTAGGAAGACAGAGGTAAATGCTCAAAGCTGAGCAGAGCGTAGGAGCAGGAGGGCCTTATGTTTGCTTCGGTCCAGAATAAGAAGGAGCACATCATTAATTACTTCATTCAACAAACACTGAGCATCCAGCACTGTGCTGGGCTCTACGGACCGCCAACCTGTACCTCCCTGCTGAAGTTCCTGATAGCTGTTGTAACAAAGTATCACACAGATAGGGTAGCTTAAAGCAAACAGAGATGTATACTCTGTTAATTCTTGAGGCTCCAAGTCCAAAGTCACGCTTTTGGGAGCCTGAGAGAGAACACGTTCTTGAAGGCCTGAGAGCGTTCTGTGTCTCTCCTGGTCCCTAGCATGCTGGTGGCAGCTTAACTCAAATCTCTGCCTCACGATCACATTATTCTTCCAGTGTGTCTGTCTCTGGCTCTGTTTCCCTCTTTTCCTAGGGACTGGAGTCACTGGATTAGGGCTTACCCCAATTCAGTATAACCTCACCGTAATAAGAGTGTGTTTACAAAGACTCCTTCCAAAGAAGTCACATTCACTGATTCTGGGTGGCGTCAAGGATAAAGCCAGATAGTCATTAACTTGGTAAGGACAGGCTTTATTCCCTAATAATGATTGCAATGGGAAAGAGGGTTGGAGTGAAGGAAGCTCAACTTAAATTTGTACATAGTTGACTGGGCATTTTAAAGGGAGAATGAGGGTAAAGGAAGGAGGACCCTCAGGGGAGGGGCAAAAGGGGCACCAGCAGAGTCTGGGTTTGTTCATTGGCACTTCTCTGGAGCAGAAGCAAACTACTGTATCCCTAAGACTTAGGAACAGTGACGTGGTAAGTGCTCAGTAAAGATTTGCAAACCACGGAATAAAGATGCTTCCTCTTCACCCTCATGAGGCTTCAATCTCTCTTTAGCCCTGAGGGTCTGGAGGCCCCCAGCTTCCTCTATGCGGCATCCGGGCTGGAGCCCATTTCAGCCCACTGCTTACACGGCCCAGTGCTGGTGCTAGAGACGCTGTGTCCGCCAGCCAGCAGATGCTGCTGTGGTGGGGTTGGGAGTGGAGGAAGGCTTGGGGGAGGGCTCTGACTGTGGAAGATAAGAGGAGAGGACGCTGGATTGAGCGGGAAAGACCAGGTTGCCATGTGGATCTCACAAACTTTTGGCCCAACAGGGGTGCTAGAGTCCCCTGACGCACCCCCAGGGTCCCAGTCCCAGCAGTATCCTGGAGGGTGCCAGGGTCCTGAGTGGGGCAAAAATGGTCCTTAGTTATTACTCTGGTATTTGTATGGTGAAAGGATGGTGCAACTATTAAGTACCTACTGAATTCCCACCTGTGACAAAGGAGACAGGAGAAAGGAAAAAGAAGGGGCGACTATCTTCAGACTCTCTCCCATTCATGTAACATTCAAGCCTCAAACCAACCCTATGGCAGAGGAAGGTACAGTTATCACCCTCTTTTTACAAATGGAAAAGCCAAGGCTCAGAAAGGCAGGCAACTTTACCACCATAGCTACTAAATGGCCGGACTGGGATCTGAACGGAGTTGATTGGACCTTGCATCTTCTCCCATGCCACAGAACCCCTCGTCCAGCTGCTGTCACTCGTGGGCACTCACTAAGTGCCCAGGCACCGTGCTCTATGCTTTCCCCACATTGTCTTGGTCAAGCATCAGGACAGCACTGTACGAGGAAGAGGAGAAAGGAGCTAGTCCAGAGTCACGTGGCTCCAAAGTGGCAGGGCCAGGATGGGAGCCCTTATCTGTCTGCCTCACAGGCATAACTTCCTCCCCCAGAGGGAAAGCTATAGTGTCCAGAGGCTGCAAGGCTCTTGTTCCCCTGCTGCGTGCAGGGGAGGATGCTCTGAGACCCCTGGGGCCTTTGGCTGGCAGCAGCACACAGATGGCACCGACCCAGATGCAGAAGCCTGGGAACTGCCTGGGTGGGGCTGGCCAGAGGGTGGGGACCAGCTGTTCAGCATCTGAAGCCCCTCAGGCTGGGTGACAGGGGATTGAGTCAGCCCTGATCCCCAACCCATGTCCCCACCGACAGAGCCACTAGTGCTTCTGGCTCTGTGTCCTCAGCTGCTGTGTGCCCAGATGCTGATAAGCTTCTTAGTGAGCCAAGCTGTGCCTGAGGAAAAAGGGGCAGGTGGAGGTCGAGGGGAGCAGAGAGCAGCAGGGTCAAGGAGCAAAGACTGTAGGACCCAACAGAGGCCAGATGTGGGCTGAGACCACAGCTCTACCTCTTGCCCCAGCTGTGGGCAAGGTGAGGGCCCCTGGCTTCAGTGCTGGTATTCCTGGGTTCAAACTTCAGTTCCACCTCCCTCCCTCCCCATCAGCAAGCTCCGCTACACCTCTAAGTTGGGGGTAGTAACTTCTTAGGAGAATAAAATGACAGAATTAATAATGAAGGATCTAACACCTAGTAGGTGCCTGGTTTAGTGTGGTTAGGATCCTCACCTGCCCTAAGAGATGAGGACCAAAGACCCCTCCCTGTCCCTGGAGCGCTTTCAGGTGAGGATAGTGTGGAGCAGATTTGGAGCAGATTTTTTTTTTTTTTTTTTGAGACAGAGTCTCACTATATCACCCTGGGTAAAGTGCTATGGCGTCATAGCTCACAGCAACCTCAAACTCTTGGGCTTAAGTGATTCTCTTGCCTCAGCCCACCAAGTAACTGGGACTACAGGCACCCGCCACAGGCCCAGCTATTTTCTTTTCTTTTTTTTTTTTAAGTCTCTTTTTTTTATTAAATGATAGCTGTGTACATTAATACAATCATGGGGTACAGTGTGGTGTTTTCATATACAATTTGAAATATTTTCATCAAACTGGTTAACTTAGCCTTCATGTCATTTTCTTATTGTGTTAAGACGTTTATATTCTACTTTTAGAAAGATTCACTTGTACCCTTGTGAGATAAACCATAGAGGCGATCCCTCCAATCACCCTCCCTCCAGCCATCTACTCCTCCCCTTCCCTCCCCCTCCCCATATTCTTAGGCTATAATTAGGTTATAGCTTTCCTATGAAAGCTATAAATTAGTTTCATAATAGGGCTGTGTACATTGGATACCTTTTCTTCCATTCTTGTGATACTTTGCAAAGAAGAACATTTTCCTGCTCCATCCATGTAAACATGAAGGAGGTAAAGTCTCCATCTTTATGGCTGTATAGTATTCCATGGTGTACATACACTACAATTTATTAATCCATTCGTGGATCAATGGGCACTTGGGCTTCTTTCATGATCTAGCAATTATGAATTGAGCTATAATAAGCATTCTAATACAAATATCTTTGTTGTAATGTGATTTTTGGTCATCTGGATATATACCTAATAAAGGAATTACAGGATCAAATGGCAGGTCTATTTTTAGTTCTCTAAGTGTTCTCCACACATCTTTCCAAAAGGAATGTATTAGTTTGCATTCCCACTAGCAGTGTAGAAGTGTTCCCTTTTAATAAAAAGTTTCTTAACAAGAAAATCCCATGGATGGATTCACTGCTGAATTCTGCCAAACACTTAAAGAAGAACTAATACAATGATTTTTGTTTTTGTAAACTGCTAAATTTTAGGATGCTTTTTATTATTATTATTTTTATGAATGGTAACTATGTACATTAATGCACTTCTGGGGTACAATGTGGTGTTTTCACATACAATTTGAGACATTTCCATCAAACTGGTTAACATAGCCTTCACGTCATTTTCTTAGTTATTGTGATAAAATGTTCATATTCTACTCTTAGAAAGATTCACTTGTACCCTTGTAAGATAAACCACAGAAGTGATCCCTCCAATCACCCTCCCTCCACCCATCCTCCCTCCCCTCTCCATCCCCCCTTCCCATATTCTTAGGCTGTTATTAGGTTATAGCTTTCATATAAAAGGTATAAATTAATTTCATAATAGGGGTGTATGTTGGATACTTTTTCTTCTACTATTCTTGTGATACTTTGCTCAGAAGAACATTCTCCAGCTCCATCCATGTGAACATGAAGGATGTAAATTCTCCATCCTTCTTAATGGCTGCATAGTATTCCATGGTGTACATATACCACAGTTTGTTGATCCATT
>CAUYTI010070954.1:0-18071 GCA_963575145.1 Galago senegalensis | reverse complement strand
TAGACTTTAGGAAAAATAATAAGAAGTTAACTGATGACTCCCTACTGAACTTCAGAGTCAAAGCATTCTATGATAGACATACTCTTATCTGACAATGTGAATGTTACTTTTTTTGCATTATTTTTATTATTGCTTAATAGGTCATTGCAGCAATCATCTGATTTCTTTTCGGAATGTACTTATCTATGTTCTTTATAAAGTTTTTGTTTCTAGTCCTTATCTTTTTTTTTTTTTTTTTTTTTTGTGACAGAGCCTCAAGCTGAGCCCCTGGGTAGAGTACCATGGCTTCACTGCTCACAGCAACCTCCAACTCCTGGGCTCAAGCGAGTCTCCTGCCTCTGCCTCCCAAGTAGCTGGGACTACAGGCATCCACCACAATGCCCAGCTATTTTTTGGTTGCAGCCATTATTGTTGTTTGGCGGGTCTGGGCTGGATTTGAACCCACCACCTTAGGTGTACGTGGCTGGCGCCTTAGCAGGTTGAGCTATAGGCGCCGAGCCAAAAACTCAAAGCATTTTTTAAAAGACACAATACTGTTTAATATCCCATTAAGTCATAATCCACAAGTCAATTCAATATAAAATAATTAAAACAGTTTTTGATCACAATTCATGTAGTCAATTTGCTAGAGTTTTTTCACTCTTTTTATTATAGTAAGTGATATTTCAGAACCTATTCCAAAATACAGAGAAGGTAGGAATCCTCCCCAACAAGTTAGAGGAAGCAAACATAACTCTGATATCAAATGCAGGAAAGAACCCAACGATAAAAGGCAAACTACAGACCAATATCATTAATGAATATTGATGCAAAAACATCTAATAAAATCCTAGCAAAGAGAATACAGCTACACATTAGAAAAAAATACATCATGATCAGGTGGGCTTTATTCCAGGGATGCAAGTTTGGTTCAACATATGTAAATCCATAAATGTAAGTGACCACATAAATAGAGGCAAAAACAAAGACTATAGTATCCTCTCAATAGACACATAAAAACATTTCACAAAATTCAGCATCCTTTTCTGACAAGAACACTTAAGAAAATAGGCATAGATGAGAAATTTCTTGAACTGATAGAGACCGTCTACAACAAACCCGGAGCCACTAGCGTACTGAATAAACTGGAAGTATTTTGACTTAGAAGAGGAACCACACAAAGATGTCCACTATTGCCACGGCTATTCAACATAGTACTTCAAGTCCTCGCCAATGTGATCAGGCAAGAGAAGAATATCAAGGCTATTCACATAGGGACAGAGGAGGTCAAACTCTTGCACTTTGCTGATGACATGATTTTATACTTAGAAAACCCCAGGCATTCAACCAAAAGGCTCCTGGAAGTGATTAAGGAATGCTATAAACTCTCAGGATACAAAATCAATGTCCACAAATCAGTAGCTTGATTTTTAAGCTGAGAATCAAATCAAAGACACAATACCCATTCCAGTAACTTCAAAGAAAATAAAATACCTGGGAAGATACCTAACAAAGGAGGTAAAGGACCCTCTACAGAGAGAATTATGAAACCCTGAGAAAAGAAATAGCAGAAGATGTTAACAAGTGAAAGAACATACCATGTTCATGGTTGGAAAAAAATCAACATTATTAAAATGTCCATACTAGCCAAAGTAAGTGATTTTCAAATGTGGTAAAAACTATTAAGCAGCAGATCACCAAGAAGAATTCCTTAGAAAGCAGCATTCCAAATATAAATGTTTCCAACAAAAATCTCGCCATTACTAATTAGGCCACTTTTATTGTGCAAGGGATTCAATGGAGTACATATACCATACAAGTCTGAATAAAAGTAACAGTTTTTCTGGGTCAATAATAGATAATTTGACTAAATTTAACCAAATAACAGAAGGCATGGAGGGAAGTGTAGGTATCTCTGTCTTTTTTATAATCTCTCATAGCCACAACAGAGGTCATCTTACGGCTGGGAAAGATTTTATGAAATAGTTTAGATTTGTGCTAGACCTTGGAAAAGACTCAGAAAAATGTACTTCAGCATGCATGTATCATATATATATATTAGTGTTAGCACTCAATTTACTAAACACAGCATGTTCCAAGGCACCCTTGCAAAGTCACGTTTTCACTTTCTGGATTCTCAGACTTGACTCTATGTGAGTGAGGAAGGAGAAAAAGTTATTTTCAAAGTTACCACTGTAAAGTAAGTTGATAATGAATTAAATGAAGATATATAGATATATAAAATTCTACAAATTTCTGTAGAATATTCTACAGAAAACCAATTTTTAGGAAATCTGAAAACCTGGATTAATCATAGTTTTAATGTCTTCTTAGATGAGATATGAGATGGAAGATAAAAATTAGCAAGCTGCAAATTACTATGGTTTAGCCTATGTTTAAGAGAACTGAGACCTCATCTTTCATAGCTTGTAGGGAAGTAAAGTAAGAAGATCATTGGATCAGTTTCTTATACATATGTGTATTTCTGCAGGATGTTAACTGGGAGATTGATCACTGAACAATAGATCGAATAACTTTTGATAACTTGTTTAGGGAAGAGGCTTTCACTTCAGAAAGACTGGATTCTACATTTTATTATGTTACTAATTAGCACTGTGACCTTGGGCAAAATACTTAATCTTCCTTAGTATTTCCTCATTTTGAGAGTTAGATTATGTTGGGGTCCCTGATATCCTCCAAGTAGGAAGTTACCTCTCCCTTCCCCTCCCCCAAAACTTGCTAAGAATTCTGTTATTTCGGTTCTAATGAAGACTGACAACAAACTGGTATCTAATGTCATAACTTTACCTAACTTGTAGTATAAAACTAACCCTTCCATCTGTGTCAAAGTCTCTGAGGTTGGAAGACTTCGTGAATAATAAAACTGAGAAATTTGAGAGAGTGTCAATGTGATTGTTATTAATAAAATTCCTGAGCAGAGTTAAGGGGAAAAAATCATCTTATGGAACCCATTCATGTTTATTCATACTTATAGTTCTACAATACATCCAAAAAGTTAAAGTGGGTATAGTTCATGATTTCAAAACAGTTCTACTCCTTTACTGTCCTGATGAGGTATTGTCTCTTCTGGATCAATAACTATTGTTTAGTTACCCAAGGTGCCTAAATTAATGCTGGTCATGAAATTATCAGTCAAAATATTTCCTGAGTTTTCACCTCCTTTTAAACAGGATAAATTGGAGTACCTTTTCTTTTCAGTATAGCAGAAAGAATTTTACTTTCCAATAGTATTCAATTGCAACACATCACTAAAAGAGTCTATTGTAAAAGTACCTGCGCTACTGAATTTTAAGCCAAATAAAATGAAAATGTACACTTTATAACACAATGTCTAGAATGGAAGAACCAATCTTGTAGTAACTTTATCTATTCAAACTGCAGCAAAAAATAGGTAAATAAGAGGCCTCAGAAACAAAACAGATGGCATATGCCGAAACACCAAAGTACACTCATGTTAACAATTAATGAGCCCCTCATGTACAATTCTAAACAAGCGTGGCACACTGGTTTTGAGCATATAACAAATCAGAAGGCACAGGGAAGGAACTCCAGGCACAATGACATTGGTAAGATGTGGCATCTGATACCAGAAGAAAGAAGAAAATCGCAGAAAGCAATTCAAAGAACATAAAAAGAGCACAAAAATCAGGATCATATATTGTAGAAGCAAATATGCATAGTTCTACAAGTCTCAGTACATCCTTAAGCTTCTCTAAAAGACTTTACAATAAGAGCTATAAAAATAGTCATGAATCAGCAAGAAGATTTTTAAACAAAATATTGAAAATGAAAAATATATTGGTGTTATGGGGATAAACTCTGTTATTTAAACAAAAATAAAATTTTAGAATGGTTAATTTCCTAAAGGCTCAAAAAAAACCTGTTTTACCTGTTATGAGCATCTTCTTAACTGTTATGAGCAGCAAGAAAAATTAACTATATTTCACCATATAAATCCATTTTAGAGGAAAGCATTTCAGAGATACAGTTTATTGTCTAAACTTTCATTGCCAGTAATAGAAATAAAGCAAGGAGTATGTACATTAAAATAGAGCATATTTTCCAAACATCAGGACCCACACACCCCCACCCTGCCTCCAGATAAGGTAGGCGTTAGGCAATTGATCCTACCAAGGAAATGTTCTAACCTCTTTCTAGGCCACACCTCTACAATATCCCAGATGACAACTCTTCTGTTCTCAGGAAAGAGGCACCAAAGTACATATGATTGGTAAAGGCATACAACTCTGCAAACATTACGATGGGTTGACATTCTAGCTCTACCACTGAGCTGTGTGATCCTGAGTGCTCAGCCCTCATCTGTGAAATGAAGACAGAAACAGCACCTAACATTCAGCATCACTCATAAAATTTTGGTGATGTATAATTTATAGCACATCTATAAAGAACCAGAAACTGTGCAAGGCATTAGGAATACAAAGATGAACAGGGAATAGTCAACACCTTCAAAGAATGCAGTCTCATGTGGAAAACAGACAAAGTAGAGCATATAAATGCTGTGATTTAAGGTTATGTGTGCTATGGTGCTGCGGGCACAGATGAAGAATATTTATCCCAACAGAATTCCAGAGGACATGTCTACTATGTCTTAAAAGAAGTTAGGCAAGCAAAACAATGGCTATAATAATATCTCCTAAGGCACAATCACAGTTAAGCCTTGTGCATCATGTAGACCTGGGACTTTGTAAACTATAAAGCATTATATGCACATTATTGAATATAAAGCCATTGAGAAGGCCCAACTATTCGTGAAACTCTCCCCATCCACCTATCAGGCAGTGTTAAATTCCCTTAATAAGGGTACATCTACCAAGTAAGCTATTACTTCCTCTTTGAAAATGCAAAATGCACCTGCAAATGAAAGCAGATGAAAAGACAAAAACTATTTTTGGAATTCATCTACATGCCAGACAATTTACATTAGTTACTTTGCCTAATACAACAGCCCAGACAGGAAGGAATTATTATACTCATTTTACAGATAAAAATAAAGGCATCTTCAAGTTAATTAATATGGCCAAGGTCAAAGCTGATAAGTGGATGAGTCAGAATTCTAACCTTGAAAACTGGAACTGGAACTATCAAATCACACCACTAACCTAGCATACCAACATGGAGGTAATACATATTAAGTATCGATTGGCCACTATATTAGTTTTCTGTGGCTGCCACAACAAAGTACCAAAGACTATGTGATTTAAACAACAGAATGAAGGTGTCAGCAGGGCTGGGCTATGCGAGGGGCCCTCTCCTTTGCTTGCAGATGGCCATCCGCTCCCCGTGTCTTCACATGGTCTTCCCTCTATACCTGTGTGTCTTAAACCTCTCTTATTACAAAGACACCAGTCATACTGAATTAGACCCTATCTTCAAATATCCTATCTCTACATGCAACCACATTCTGAATACGTGGGGGGTTAGGACTTCAACATCTGGATTTGGGGAGGACACAATTCAGTTCACAACAGTAACAATGTGGGAAAAAAAAAGTGTTGCCCACTTGGGAGAATTTTGGAAATCTATTGCAATGTTTTTACGACTAATATTTATTGGAAGAAATCACTAGCATCTGGTAGGCAGAAGACAGAGACAAAGACCATGTGAAGCAATCCTACACAGCAGAATGGTCCCATATCCTAGAAGGGAGAAATACCCAGCCAGGATAAACTTAATACAAATGAACATTAGAAACACTCCTATGTGTGTCTACTAATACAGGTAGCTTTTACAAGAAGCTAGGAACAAAGCCTAATAATTTAGGGCAAAGTCTTTAAGAAGACAGACACTTAAATCAAACAAAGACACTATCTCAAAGCTAAATGATTACTCAGTCCATACACTATATATTATAGCATTTTCAATTATCTGTTTGTTGAAAAAGGGTTTAATTCAATAGGGCAGTGACTCTAAATGCAATGAAACCTCTGCAAAAATGTCAGAGATATTTGAGTCTACTTTTAAGAGATTTTCAACAAAGTGTTATTAAATTAGTACAGCCACATCAACCATGTGGATCTCAATAAAATTATGTAAATATTTCAGATTAATGTAATTCTATATTTTTTAATTTTTATAACACTAAGAAACCTATGGTGTAAAAAACCATATAGAAAATATTTATTTAATGGTTACCTGTTCTTTTTTAATCTTCTCTACTAGAGACATCTATTGCCTGGCTTCTCTGTGTAGCTTCTTGTTTTATTCCTTTCTTTATAATCCATCCTCTATTTTTCATCACAGAGAGAAGGGTAGGGTCTTCAAGGTCTGATAAGGTACTAAGAAACTAAACTATACATCAAAGTGGGAGTATGCCACAGCCTCCTTAGAACAAAGTATGGAGAATCTTCAAAGAGCTAAAAGTAAACCTTCCTGCAATCCCATTACTATGTATCTACCAAGTAGAAAAAAAATAATTTTACCATAAGGAAATTTGCACTAGGATGTTTACCATAGCTCAATTTACAATCACCAAAAATGTTTAAACAACCCAAGTGCCCATCAACCCATGAATGGATTAATAAATTGTGATATATGTATATAACAGAATACTATTCAGCCATCAAAAGATGAGAGACTTTACATCTCTTGTATCAACCTGTATGGAGCTGAAAAATATCCTCCTTAGTAAAGTATCACAAGAATGGAAAAACAAACATCCAATGTACTCAATACTAATATGAAATCAATAGAAAAACAACTACATGCCGACACACGCAATCACAATTAAATTCAAGTTGGCGGGAATAGAGGAGAAGGGAAAGAGGAGGGGGGAATTGGTAAACTCTTACCTAATGGGCACAGTGTAAGGGCATACAGCACACCCCCTGGGTGAAGTACTCAACTACAACTTGCACTTTGCCTGACAAATGTAAACAATATAACCCAACTGTTTGTACCCTCATATTAATCTGAAATTTAAAGAAAGGAAAAAAAAAGTGATCCATGTAAACCAAAACATTTTTACCTCCTTAATATTTTGAAACAAAAAAAAGAAAAATAGAAATCCCCCTACAAGCTGTAGTATTTCAAAATATGAAATATTCCTTCTATGAAACCCCATCAGTACCCTGTCCTATATCACAGCTTAGGAATTATTTTTTACTACACTTATAAATATGGTCCAGGTCATTTGTGCGAATACCCTACTTCCTCATTTTCTAGAATTTGAGGGGCTGTAACTTTCCCTGGAATGTTTTCTCTACGTCAATTTTTTCCTTCTTTCTCTTATATACAAACAAGTCTAATCTGTTATTACTTAGTCTAACTTTTTTAAATTTTGTGGTCCATGTGCACCATTTATTTTTAACTTTCAGGTGCTTCCTATGCTGAATTATCTTCTTCCTTCTCATAAACCTGAACTTACTCTTCAGAAATAGGTGCAAGATCTTCCTCAAAGGAAGATCAAAAAAAAGAAAGAAAGAAATAGGAGCAAGCATCAACTACTTTGTTACATCTTCTACTACAGTTGGGCCTTTGTAGTTATACCCTGAAATATACAGTATTTTATTATAAATTATTCAGTTTTCCTTTATATTATAATCATGTTATAATATTTTTGTTGTATGTATAGGTAGGTTTTATTATCTATGTGCATTTTTTCTGGTTACTTCAATAAACTGTTACAAAATAATTATAAGGGGAAGTAAGAACCTTATAGGGTTGAAAGCCACATTTAGTGACTTACAGAAACTGAAACCAGGAGAACAGAGAAACTGTCACTGAATGTGGTCCAAAAAAAAGGGAGGGGAATGGTCTTTATTACTGGTTCTCTGACTATATGGCAAACAGAACTAAGAAACCGTAGCCCAGATATTAGAAGCAAAGAACTTAAAGAAAAAAAAAGAAGTAGTTTATAAGAAATCTAATAATTAACCATGAAAAAGCAAAACTGACTCCTGGTAATGCTTTTAGAACTAACCCAGCAGCTGCCAGCACAACAGAGTCTATGACCCATACAACATGCTCACCACAACTTCAGAGGAATGAATAAGGGGATCAAGAAGTTAGAGAGAATTAAAGGTTAAAATGTCACAATACTGGGAGTTTAGCTTCAAAAGAAGAAATTGTATCACCAAGAAACTACCATTCCCACTCCAACTTACCAATGAGAAAAACATTAGAAGTAATTACAAAAACTATAGAGAACAATTGGTTCAGCCCATTAATCCTAAGTGGGCTTTATTTTCCCCTAACTCCAGACCAGTAACTTAGGGTTAGTTTTGATTAGATACTTTTAGAACAGAAATACTGAGAGCCATTTGGTCTGATGCTTAAAGTAGAGCATACTATCTTAGGTTTCCCCTAGAAAAGATAGGTTGTAAAGGAACAAAGTATTAAAGAACTCAAACAGAATTACTTTGGTTCCTCTGTTTATGCCCTGAAGGATAACAGCAATATGAACTCTGGAACATCATGCTCATCCATATCCCCAATCCCTCTATCATAAAAAGGTCATCATAAATTCTTTTCTATATGCTTGTAAGTTTTTTATTTCAGATTAATATGAGAGCATAAATGATTAGGTTACATTGTCTGCATTTCTTAGATGCAGTGCAAGGTGTCATAGAGCCCTTCACCTAGGGGGTGTGCTGTATACCCTTACATTATGCCCAGTAGGTGAGAGCTCTCCATTAGGTGAGAGCCCTCCACCACTTTCCACTATCCCTTCTCTTCCTACCCCAACGTGAATTCAATTGGAGACTTATTTGATGTGTGTGTAGGCATGCAGTTGTTTATCTGTTGGTTTCATGTTAGTATTGAGTACATTGGATACTTGAATTTCCATTCTTGTGATACTTTACTAAGAAGAATGTTCTTCAATTCCATCCAGGATAATACAAAAGATATAAAGTCTCCATCCCTTTGTGGCTGAATAGTTTTCCATGGTATACATATACCACAGCATTGGGCTGGATTTGATTTACATCAAATTGATGTTAAGTTATGAGTCTAGGAGACCACATTTGATCAGATTACTTACAAAGAAAGCACATTCTTATCTTTTGCTAAAACACTCTTCACCACACAAAGAAAAAAATTAGTTATTTTAGGATCTACATCCTAGCAGCAGTTTTAAATATTTTCAGACCAAGTCTGAAGTTATGATAAATCAAATGATGGTTCACTGAAATTTTATTGGCCAAGGCTATTTATGTTAATAAATTAGGACATAAATCACTATTAATTTAAAAGTATTAATTATAAACATTTGAAGAATAGTTTTGTCTCTACATCATCAATACCAATTTAAATATTTTTAGATAACTATTGCACCAAGTATTTGCTATAAATATTTGCCTTTAACAATTTCTAAAGCATTTTTTTATTTTTCTAGTTTTAAAATGTTTTTGTAAAGAACAGGTTTCAAGTAGATAAACATAGAAAGCTTAAAATATTGTCTCATACTTTTTAACCAGTCTTTGCTCTCCTCTTCCTGTTTGTTCAACCTCAAAAAGAAAGGTCAGCTTTCCATTTTTCCCTCAATTCCCAATTTAGCATGCATTAAGGTTTAGAATAATTCTGGGTGAAGGGCACACTTACAATTTTGATCTTAAAATGTACAAAAGCAAATTATGTAAACAAAACGTGTGTGCCCCTATAATATCCTGAAATACAATAAATTAATTCTAATCCAAAAAAAAACATTTATTTCCAGACTAAAGAAGCAATTACTATTTTTAAATGCTGATTTATCATTTTAATGACTTCTGAAAATTCCAGGTGCTTAAGTGACTATCATTTGATAACTGACATGACTCTCTTTTTACCCCAGATCTGGAGAAAAGATGGCCAAGCGTTTAACACTGTGAGAGAATCTTAAGCATACAGACTAGAAAATGAGTTGAATACTTTCTGTATAGTCTTACGTATAGCCTCCTCCAGAAATGTTTGATAAATAAACCTTTCACACTCATAAACAGTAGAGTAAGGGAGAGAAGAGACTCTCAAGTCAAACAGACCTGAGCATAAATCCTAGCCTAGCCTATTCACTAGCTATTTTCCCTGAGTTTTCACTTTTTCCATGCTTCCGGGAAATAATGCATCCTTCTTAAAAGGTGGTTGAAAAGATTAAATGGAATAACCTATGTTAAGAGCATGACTAATCAGAAACACAATAAATGTTAGGCTTCTATCTTCCCTTCCCTATTTGAAGGCTACTTTGAATTTTAATATATCTAAATGACAATTACCCATACTTCTCTATAAAGGTCACAGAAAAAATACGTTTAATAAAAATTCTTCAGATGTGAATTTGTAACACATGTCTAATATTAAATATTATTTTTTATTTGACTTCCAATTCCCTCAATTATTGGATCCACAAGTCATTTAGTATGTAAATGACTGCCACTTTTGAAAATAAAGAATAGTGCAGCACACCCCCTAGATGAGGGGCTCAACTACAACCTGAACTTTAACTTAGAAATGCAAACAGTGTAATACAATCATTTATGCCCTCATATTAATCTGAAATAAAAATTATTAATTAATTAAGAATACCCTGCAATCAATATATTCAAATAAATTTGTATGTGCTACATTAATTTCTGTATTTTTAAATGATAAGGAAAAAGTCATTCTTTCATGACACTGTGACTTTTCTTTTTTTCTTTTTTTTTTTTTTGGCCGGGGCTGAGTTTGAACCCACCACCTCCAGCATATGGGGCCGGCGCCCTACTCCTTTGAGCCACAGGTGGGGCCCAACACTGTGACTTTTCAACTTATTTAGTCTCTTAGTTTTTATTTTTTAATACCCATGAACTTTTTATAAACTTCTATATTCTGAAAAGCAAATTAACTAAAATTCATTTCAAAATGTTAAAGCATGCCAGTCAGTGCTTTTAAAAATTTCAGTAGACCCAACACCCTTCCACTCTCTGAGAACTGTATACTTTCTACCCACAAGGCAAACATAGGTTGTACTTTATTATACTACCACCCTTAGGCCAAGCTGATTGAACCAGGAGGACAACTTACACTAAACTAAACTAATTATATTATCACTCCTGGGAAGTGGATCAGAGCAATTATAGTCTAGGTAGAAAGAGAAACTCAAGGTCTTGGGGCAGCCATATGAACAATGAATCAATTAAAACCAGTCTGTAGAAAGAGAGAGGGATAATGGTATCACATCAAAATAAGCAGAGATATAGCCTCTGTAGCCCAGAATGCAAATGATACAAATAAGAATAGCTGCCAAGGTTATGCAGCCTTTCTAGATCCCTTCTCTTGGCCTCCCTGAGCCTCATTACGCTAATGTAAGCTCAAGTATGTTTCTGTTACGTAGAAGTAAAAGAAACTAGACTAAAACAGGGAAAGGTAATGAAACACACCGATGAAACACCAAAAGAGTCAGCCCTCCAGGGCTGGACATCACTATTAACAAATACTAAAATAACTTAAGGAAGAGAAAGAAATCATCACTTTTCTAATTTGCTTAGTTATTTCTTTAGAGACAGAGTCTCACTCTATTCCCCAAGCTGGAGTGTAGTGGCCCAATCAGGGCTCACAGTAGCCTTGAACTCCTGGCCTTAAGTAATCCTCCTGCCTCAGTTTCCCAAGTACCTAGAATTACATATGTGAGCCACCATGCCCAGAGCACAGTAAGTTCTTTCCATTACTACATTTACTGATATTTTCCTGGCAACATAGCTGGTGATATATTTTCTAAAAAAATGTAGTTATAACAAAAATTAAATATTGTATTTAGAGAAAAAATGAGTAGGATTCTTACTTAGCAGAGGGAAACAGGTAATAATGAGTAACATATTGTAATGGAGATGATGATTATTGTGAGTTCCAATTAAGTAAGATAGTTAAGCCAGTGTGTTTTTTTATATGATCTGGACCTATTTGTGAGACATGAATTCTGTTTAGTGGGTCAAGATGAGCATTTATTTTTAATAAAACAGAACTATCTCTTGTAAACAAGAAAAATATTGGTGTTAAGTATTCTTTCATAAAACTTTTTGGTCCAGGTAAATATATTTTTGAGTTACTAAGTCTCAAAGTTAACTATAGCTCTCACTGTTGCTCAGGTGCAAAAATCCTGAAAGTAACTCAGGCTCAGGATGGTGAATGTTCCACAGGCGACTGTTAAGCCAGAGCATTTGGGAGTGGCTGCTCCTCCTCTGAGCACCTATCACACACACAATAGCCAGGAGCTTTGGGTTCACTCCTTTTCCTCTAAAAAGCCACATCAAGAGCCTATCACCTCCCCAAAAGGAAGGCAGAGATATCAGTCCTCTCCCTGACCTTTCTGTCTCTTCTGGAAGGACCTTACCTATGCTGGAGGCAAGGTGCTGGAACAACCACGCCTCCCCAGTTGGAGAATTTTAGCCACAGCCCACAGCCATCCTCATAGCCCACTATACAGCAGATTGAGCTGTCCCTTCTTCAGTTGGTTCAGGTTGAGAGCTGCAATCCTCTCTAGTTTTGTACCCCTAAAGGCAAAAACACTATCATTGCCTAGAGAAGGAATTCTGAGTAGATCGTGCATCCCATAGCTTCCTGCCTCTACTAATCTTGTCAAGAAGTAGTAGAAAATCAGCAAAGAAACTTGGATTTAAATGGGACTCGAGAACAAATAGACCTAACAGATGCACAGAGAACATTCTACCGCCAAACTGCAAACTATACATTCTTTTCATGAGTACATAGAACATTTTCCAAGACAAACTAAATGTTGGGCCTCAAAACAAATCTTCCCAATAAATTCAAAAAAAATTAAAGTCATTCCATGTATTATTTCATTCCATAGTGGAATAAAAGTAGAAATCAATTATAAGGGGACTCTCAAAACTATATAAATATATAGAAGTTAAACAATCTGCTATTGAACAATCTTTGCATCAACAGGGAAATAAAGATGGACAGTCAGGTGTGGTGGCTCACGCCTGTAATCTCAGTACTTGGGAGGCTGAGGTGTGTGGATTGCCTGAGCTCACAGGTTCAAGACCAGCCTGAGCCAGAGTGAAACCTCATCTCTAAAAATAGTTGGGTGTTGTGGCAGGTACCTGAAGTCCCAGCTACGTGGGAGCCTGAGGCAAAAGAATCACAAGCCCCAGAGTTTGAGGTTGTTGTGAGCTATGATGCCACAGCACTCTACCAAGGGTGACAAAGTGAGACTCTGTCTCGAAAAAAGAAAGAAAGATGGATACAGAATTTTTTTAATTGAATGACAATGGCAACACAAGCTTCCAAAAATCTCTGGGATACAGCAAAGACAGTGCTAAGAGAGAAGTTCATAAGCACTAAAAGACTATATTCAAAAAGAAATATTACAAATTAAAAACCCAGAAAAAAAAGAATAAACCAAACTCTAAGCTAGCAAAAGACAACAAGTAACAAACATAAAAGAACTAAGCTGAGAAATCCAAGATGTCAGACTAGAGACATCTCATCACCAACCACTCTCATGAAGATCAGGGAAAGAGGACTCCAGCCACTCTGGCTGGATTGTCCCACTCAGAAACACCATTTCTGGGGCACAGTGAGATAGCAGGAGACTCCAGGAGCCTAGGAGGAAGTCAAGAACAGTGGAAGACCTGCACAGAAGATGGTTGACTGGATGTACACAGAAGCCAATGGCCCTTTGGCAGAAAGCTAGAGACAGGGAAAGCTGGTCTTGCTTTTATTTTTTTTTTTTTTATCTTGGAAGCTCGCTGGAGTAGCCTTGGGAGAAATGGAATGAACAAGGGAACTTGAATGGTGTCCAACATCCAGGTCTGAACTCTGGAATGGCTTGGCCGCCGAAAGGGCACTGCCATTGTGGAAGGGCCACCAAGGAGGAACAGCCGACAGGGGCCCAGTACATGGCCAGATCTGGCTCCCCTGCTGAGCTCAGCAGCCAACCTTGGGGTGAGTTGGGTAGATCCTGCACCCCCATACAAACTCCTTTGTGGCCAAGTGGCACTATTTGGAATGTCAAGGTGTGTCTCCCAACAAGTCTGGTGTGACCTTCAAGTTCCTAACCCTGCAGGGATTAAACACTAGTATGACCACACCCTGACTGACATGAAAAAACTCAGAAAGAGACCGGGTTTTCACAGCAACTAAAGATAGTGGTTTCCTGCTCCCATCATACACAGCAGAAACAGTATGTTTTATGTCTCCTAACCCCTGAGTGCCACCTGGAGCCCAGGCAATATACTGCATTATATATTCCTTTTTTTGATGTTGTTCTTTTCAGAGCATCCATATTATATATATATATAATATCTTCTTTCTTTTTTTTGTGGTTTTATGTTCTTATTTTTCATTTTTATTTTATTCAATATCAAGGTTTCCATCCTCATTATGTTTTTTCTGCCTCATATTCTTTCTTTTTTTCTATTTCTTTCCTCTCTTATTTCTGTCTATAGATATTTTTCTACTTTTCTCATCTTTCCCTCATGAATCTCCAAAATGACAATCAAGATATCCTTCTTTTTTCCTATTCTATTTTGTTCTATTTCATTCTATATTTTATTTATAGGACCGAGCCTTGCTCTAAGGTCTGAGCTAGGGTACCACAACATTGGCTTGGCTCAAGAAAACATCAAACCTCTGTGCTATGTCACCCATCTAGTTTTGGCCTTCTGAAGGACTGTACTGATAGGCCCCAACAGCAACACACTGCTGATTTTCTTTATATTTATTGGAGGTGGGGTCTTGTTTTTGCTCAGACTAATAAGGAACACCTGACCTTAGGGGACCCAGATGCCCAGAGTCCCAGAATTCCAGGTGTGAGTCAATGCTCCCTGCTAAACAACACTATTATTCCTGTTATCTCTTTCCATCCTTCTTCCATAAATATTTTCCTTTTTTCTTTCACTCTTAGTTCCTTTATCTTTCTTTTTTCTTTCTTTTTTGTTCTTTTTTTTTTTTTGAGACAGAGCCTCAAGCTATCACCCTGGGTAGAGTGCTGTGGCATCACAGCTCACAGCAATCTCCAACTCCTGGGCTTAAGCAATTCTCTTGCCTCAGCCTCCCGAGTAGCGGGGACTACAGGTGCCCACCACAATGCCTGGCTATTTTTTGTTTGTAGTTGTCATTGTTTGGCAGGCCCGGGGTGGATTCAAACCCACCAGCTCTGGTGTATGAGGCTGGCACCTTAGCTGCTTGAGCTACAGGCACCAAGCCATTTATGTGTGTGTGTGTATATTTTTTTTAATAGACTTTTTTTTTTTTTTTTGCAGTTTTGGCCAGGGCTGGGCTTGAACCCACCACCCCAAGTATATGGGGCTGGCACCCTACTCCTTGAGCCACAGGTGCCACCCACCAAGTCTTTTTTTTTTTTTTTTGAGACAGAGTCTCACTTTGTAGCCCTCGATAGAGTGCTGTGGCATAACAGCTCACAGCAGTCTCATACTCTTGGGCTCAAGTGATCCCCTTGCCTCATCCTCATGAGTAGCTGGGACTACAGGCACCTGCCACAATGCCTGGCTATTTTTACAAACTAAGTCTTGCTGTGGCTCAGGCTGGTCTCAAAACTGTGGGCTCAGGCAATCCACCTGCCTCACCTCCCAGAGTGCTAGAATTACAGGTGTGAGCCACTGTGCCTGGACCCCAGAATTTGTTAGTGTTATCTTTTGTAAGAAAAGGCATTTTGCAGATGTGATTAAGTTGTTGTACATAGTTGTCATGTTTAGCAGGCCTGGGCAGGGTTGGAACCCACCAGCTCCAGTGTATGTGCCCAGCACCCTAACCACTGAACTGCAGGCGCCAAGCCAATTTTTCTATTTTTAGTAGAGATGGGTTGTTGCTTTTGCTCAGACTGGTCTCAAACTCCTGAGCGCAAGGATTCCCTGCCTTGGCCTCCCAGGCGTGAGCTGCCACACTCAGTTTTTTTTTTTTTATGTATTTTTAAATTTAAGTCATTTTACAATGTATATATTTGGTATGTTGTATTCAATAACTCATGTTGTTATGAGCTATCAAATGTTTATGCATATAGGATTTCCTTTATTATTTGCTGTAGTATTTTATTGTATTATAAGAACATTTTACGTTTTATTCATTTGTGTCTTACTGGACATTTCTCCTGCTCATATTTTTTGCAAGGAAGCAGGTTTTCTTGAATATGTCTTCTTGTGCACACGTGTAGAAGTTTCTTTCTGTGTTTTTCTAGAGGTGAAACTGTTAGGTCATAAAATACACATTTTAAATTTTAGCATATCGAATTGTCCTCACAAGTGGCTGTTCTCTACGTCTTAGCTTTCCTGAGAGTGATGGCAAATGAATGATACAACTCGAGTACCTCGCACACCCCGGAACTGGCGGCTGCTGGGGGTGGTGGAGCGCCCCTGTGCACTTGGTACGTCCCAGCGGTGGCTTGCCCGCGCAGGACTATTGGTTTCGTCCTCGGACGCCCGCGCCTGCGCCTGCTGCGCTCTCCACGGTACCTCCCTCGCGCGCGCCCAGTAGCCCCAGACTCTGGAGGTTCCGCGGCCGCTGCGGATCCCCATCGTCCCGGAGCGCCGGCTGGTGAGTACCTGCAGTCTCCGCACACCTCCAGCCCGCCCTCTTCCCGCCTTGTCTTGGCCCTGTGGAGGCCCGCGGCCGGCCCCTCACCGAGAGGGACACTTCCCGACGCTGAAGTAGGCCTCTCCAGACGCCAGGGTGGGCCCCTTCCGCTGCTGAGGTGGGCTTCCCGAGCGCCGGGTTGGGCCCCTGGGGACGCCGGTGTGGGTTCTTCGGGACGTCCGGGTGGGAGGCCAGGGACGCCGGGTGGGATCCTGGGGACGCCTGGACGGACTCCTCGTGACGACGGAGTGGGCCCCTTGAGAAGTCTTAGTGGGCTGTTGCGGAGGCTGAGGTGAGCTTTCCGGACACAGGAGTGGGTTTCTGGGGACGCTGAGGTGGGCTTTCGTCTTCGCTTGCCTGGCCCCACCCCTCACACCTTCAGGGCGGCTGGTATTCTCTCCGAGGGTAGCCGCTCGCTCACGTTCCAGCATCTGTGGTCTCATCTGTCTCTCCCTGGGTGTGGAGGCCTGGTTACCGCTTCTTCCCCGCACCCCGCGGGGTGCCTCGCCCGGGCACCTCTGCCCATCAGCTTACTCTTTTGTTGGGAGTGATTTTTCACTCATTAATTCTTTGCCTTGACAAAAAGATTTCTCTTGGAAATCCTTGTCATCACATACCACTTTACCTTCCAACAGACCCGGCATTCCCCTGTGTGCGACAATAGCTCTTCAAACCTTTTGTACTTCAGCATTTACTTAATCCTCACGACAACTTTGGGGGATATAGGTACTATTTATTATCCTATTAATTATGCAGATGAAGTAAATGAAAATGGAGGACACACTGCTCATCAGTGGCAGAGCTGGATTTGAATCCTGGCACCCAGACTCCCAATATTCTTGCAGTTACTCACATACCATGCTGAGCTGTATACACACACTCAGGAAAAAGTGAAAAGTTTTCCTGTCTGTATTGTCTTTGTTTCTCTGTATAGTGAGGCAGCGCCTTGTAGTTGAATCAAAGAAAGTGTTTTTGTGGCTCACACCTGTAATCCTAGCACTCTGGGAGGCCGAAGCTGGTTGGTTGCTGGAGCTCAGGAGTTGGAGACTAGCCTGAGGAAGAGCAAGACCCTGTATCTTAAAAAAAAAAAAAATAGCTAGGCAATATGGTGGGCACCTATAGTTCAAGCTACTGCGAAGTCTGAGGCAAGAGAATCACTTGAGCTCAGGCAGTTCACCTGCCTCTGCCTCCCTGAGTGCTAGGATTACAGGTGTGAGCCACAGCACCTGGCCACTATCTTTTTCTTTTTAGATACAGAATTTTGCTCTGTCACCCAGGCTGGAGGGCAGTGGCATGAATAGAGCTCAACTGCAGCCTCCAACTCCTGGCTACCATGTCTGGCTCGTTTTTTTTTTTTTTGAGACAGAGCCTTAAGCTATCCCCCTGGGTAGAGTGCCATGGTTTCACAGCTCAGAGCAACCTCCAACTCCTGGGCTCAAGCAAGTCTCCTGCCTCAGCCTCCCAAGTAGCTGGGACCACAGGCGCCCGCCACAACGCCTGGCTGTTTTTTGGCTGCAGCTGTCATGGTTGTTTGGCGGGCCCGG